>JAKCPI010005853.1:0-278757 GCA_023213315.1 Euborellia annulipes
TTTTTTTATATTTAGTCCCACTACTATTCAATTTAACTTATCAAAAATGATCAAGAATGACAATCGAATGTCCAATTAAGAGCTAAAATATAGATCTCTTGACTCTGGAATATTACCTTCGTAATATTAGAAGATTATTTTAGTAACTTATTGATTCGCTTGTTTACCTTCTATTAATATAAGGTCCCAAGAGTTAAGAGACGAATTATGTAAACCTCCCCCCCCCCCCCTCACTTTGTTTTTTATTTGAAAAAGAAATTTTCCCAAGGATATTGAAAAGTGATATTTTGATCGTAATTCATTAAGTAAAAAAAGAAAAATGACGGAAATAAATTAAGTAATTGGGTTTTGGATAAAGTGACTGTCAAATTGAGTTTTTTGAGCTTAAGGTTGTTCGGATAGTACCCCGTAAGTCATAATTAAAGCCCGGATTCCTATGCAATAGCATATTCTATTTGCTAGCATGTACGTCTCGGAAAACCAATTTTTCCATCCGAATCATGTCCCCTTGGAACTATGGTTCAAATTTTATATTGCAAATTTGTGCATATTTGGTGAATAAATAAATATAGTTAATTGATAAAAATAAGTTTTTTTTTTATCTTTGTCAGGGGTGGCTACATAAGTCGATATGTGTGCATTTAGTCTACATGTTAAACTCCAATTTTTTAATAATTAATTACACGATAACCCTTCGTCAGATCTGCTTCAAAAAATTATTTTATACGTATGTGATAGTGATTAATAACATATTAAAAAATTAGCTTTTAATCTTTATAAGTTCCTTAAAGTCCGAACAAGCTTAAGAATAGTAGAAGCTCTCTAGGACTTTTCGCCCTGCTTACTAATTGATTTAAATTACTATTCCATGAATTCTTTCTTAGCTCTTACTAATGTAGATAATAACTGGTTAATTTTGAAGTATTGTAGTTATTATTCTATTTAATGTGTTATGGCTGTGGAGATTTAATCAGGAAACCGAAGGACACTTTGCGGCCAGGAGATTAAATAAAAAGATATTTTATTTAATTTTTACTTGCCGACGTTTCTGTCGTCTGTCACGACCTTCATCAGGGCAAATAATTGTCAACAATAGACGATCTTAGTAAAAAAAATACCTAAGATCGTGTATTGTTGACAATTATTGGCCCTGATGAAGCTCGTGACAGACGACAGAAACGTCGGCAAGTAAAAATTAAATATCTTTTTATTTAATCTCCTGGCTGCAAAGTGTCCTTCGCTTTCCTGATTATTATTTTATTTTTATTTTTTTTTTATTTTATTAAATCTTGGACTAGCCCTCGGGCTTGGCGTAGAGGGCCATTTTGATACCAAATGGCTTAAATAAGAATGCCTGGACCCCAAATATGTATATTACAAATACGAGTATCGTTAAAAGTCTTAAATGGCCTAAGTTGCCGAAAAGACTGTGTGAATGTGAGTGTGAGTAAGAAAAAAGTGTGAGTGTTTTTTTTTTTATAAAATAAAAAATAAATCTTGGACTAATTTACTTTTGAAGTCTCTCGTGTAATGAAAATGACTTCAATAGTCATTTTCATTACACGAGAGACTGATAATGTCTAGATCGTTCACATTGATAAATTTAAAGCGGACTTGAGGCGGGTCTCTTTTCATGAATGGCGCGAAGGCCAATGCGTTGCTTCATTTATTTACCTTCTCATCTGGGAATCACTACTCACCACGAACATTAATTCACATTTCCAAAATATAATCTTGTTAATAGACACTTTAGATTGATTCATGGGATGTTGTACGAGGATATTTTGATGAATATCAAAGAATTTCGGGACGAAAATAATTTTCCTGTAATCCTCTTCTAGTGGGTATATAAAAATCAAACAGATCGTGACAGACAGATGGACATTTGTTAATTATATACAGTATATATAGATCTTATATATTTATTTGTTATTATGTAGAGTAGCCACGTATGGAAAAAATTCTTAATTTATATAGGGTAAGTGGCCTTCTTATATATCTTCGTTACGAATTATAGAACGTTTTCTTCCCCTCTTGATATGAAAAAGATTTCAAGTTAAGTCCTTCTAATAGTCTAGTTTTTTTTAAGTTTTTTACGTTTAGACGCCGCTCCTACATCCCCTTAAAAGAAAACTATGATTATAAAAGTAAATCGTGGCAACATTCACGTCTTCTCCATTTCATGCATTTGAAATACCAGGAAATTATCGAGTTCTAATTAGGGAGTAAAAAGGGCATGGAGCCAGAGTAAGATGTTCTTTTCTTTGGCAGATGTGACTTGACGCTATTATACTTGAGTGTAGGAGGGAATTGATGGCACTCGGTGATTGTAATTAAACCTCTAATGTGCATTGACCTCTCTCTCTTTCTTTAACTATCAATGAAAAAAAATGTAGATTTGATTTCAAGTGAACGAATTTATGGAATGAATTTCCTCCCAGATTTTTTTTTATAAAATTCAAGAATTTATACTACTGCCTTACGTATTTATTATTACTTCCCCATCTGTTTGTATTTTTTTGTGTGTAATATTCAATTTCATTCAGCAGTAGGGTTTGGAAAAAACCGGAAAATTTTGAAAACCGGTTTTTCGGATTTTTACAAAGCTAAAAACCGGTAAACCGGTTTTAAACCGTTTTTTTTTTTCAACTTCTGCTTAGAACTGGCCACCATTTTTGCAAGTTAAATTAATTTGTATACAACATAATTTAGAAATATTTTATAGTTTGGTACGGAAAAAGATCCCTTGACCTTTAGTATTAATAAACAAAAAATGTTCCTTAAATAAATCAAGGAAAAAAAAATATTCAAAACAATATTTAATAGAATTATTTTTTAATAACAGCGCCCCTGTCTGCGACGGACCGTTGCCTTTTCTTAATTATGTAAAGAAAATTATTATTATTTTTTATTTTTTAAAACACACACATTTTGTTGATGTGTATCAGGATGAAGAAAGAAAAGCAGCTAGTATTTATTTCGTTTATTTAATACCCATTAGGCTGACGTTACGGTCTCGGTCGAGACCATCTTCAGAGCTACAACATAGCAAGAATGAGGATAAATTTTAAAATTACAATTTTCTTTCAACATATATGTATATATAATATGTTAATTTATCCTCAACCTTGCTATTTTGGAGCTCTGAAGATGGTCTCGACCGAGACCGTAACGTCAGCCGACCCCGAAACCCTAAGCCCCTAGAAGATAATGTCTTCTCTCTGAGCCATGGGTCACGGGCTAATTTATAATTTGAATACAAGTATTACTGGAGAAAAAAATAAAAAAATAAAAAAACCGAATTCGGTTTTTTGGAAAAACTCGGTTTCTCGGTTTTTGAAAATTAGCCAAAAAACCGGTATACCGGTTTCGGTTTCCACCGGTGTCCAAACCCTATTCAGCAGGTCTTTACGATTATACATCGTTTGCTGAATACAATAGTGGCACACTCTCAAAAAGGCAAATATTGTGAAATAGCTATTCGAAAAAAAAAAGTCGCGAGGTGTATATGATAATTGAGAAGTGTTAGGTTAGTAGACTATATAGCCTTATTCTCTTGATTTTACATACGTTTCTATAGTATTTAGATTAACCCTGAACTGGTATTGTGGGGTATTTCGACACTCCGGCGATTACATTTGAGAAAATCTTGAGGTTTAAAATACCATTTTTTTGTGCTATTCTCCTAGCATGAGCCACACGTCAGTTTTGTGATATTGGAGTCTAAAGAAAGTTGCACGATAATCAAGAAAATTTATCCTGAGTTATGCCAATATCCCACTATACCATTTCGTGCTTATTTTTAACTTTGCCCATCAACCGTAGTTGCACAGGTAAAGTTAATGTAATCGTAAAAAAAAATCGAAATTTTTCTGAAGCTGCCAAAATGCGTTTTGAGGTCCCCTGAATCCATTTAAGAAGTTTTTGGAATGATGTCTGTGTGTGTGTGTGTGTGTGTGTGTGTGTGTGTGTGTGTGTGTGTGTGTGTGTGTGTGTGTGTGTGTGTGTGTGTGTGTGTGTGTGTGTGTGTGTGTGTGTGTGTGTGTGTGTGTGTGTGTGTGTGTGTGTGTGTGTGTGTGTGTGTGTGTGTGTGTGTGTGTGTGTGTGTGTGTGTGTGTGTGTGTGTGTGTCAGTGGCGGCTCGTGACCGAGACAACTGGGTAGGCGACATATATATATACATATTACTTACGAAAAATAGAAAAAAAAGAAA
The DNA here is from genome assembly GCA_023213315.1 of Euborellia annulipes. Taxonomy (NCBI): domain Eukaryota; kingdom Metazoa; phylum Arthropoda; class Insecta; order Dermaptera; family Anisolabididae; genus Euborellia; species Euborellia annulipes. The sequence continues at coordinate 4,213 of JAKCPI010005853.1, forward strand.
GAAAAAAGACGTATTTATTTATTTTTGTAAATTAAATCTCACAGATCAAACATATATAAAGATGGGACACCTCCACGTTAGAAATCCTGTGTGACTTTAACTCCATCTATGAACCTTTTCCCAACTAAACAGTACGAGAGGAAGAAAAAAAAAAATTTGATTCCTGCGAGGTTTGAACTTGAGCCATTCGTTACCTCCGCATATGTCAAATTTCAACTTTGGGTGACGCCTTAACCACCTCGTACACATTTGATGTTGAGAATTCATATCTTTTTTATGCTACTTAACTAGCATATGGTACCATTAATTTTTTTTTTCAATTAAAGCTCTTTTACGATAATCCTGATACAATTTATATTGATTTAATTAAATATTATATTTTAATAATATATCTTATGTTATTTATTTAATGATTTACATTTTGCACAGTGGAGCCATCTGATATCATTTTGCACAGCGCGAAAAATTTAGCTTGTTCAAATAATATTTCTATCAGTATTTTCTCCAAAACAAAAATAAAATCTCTATAGTCTATGGCAAATGACTAGGCAATAATGGCAAGAAGTTCTTACCCTTTGACAATTTATATTTTTATTTTTTTTAAAGAAAATTATATATGATCAATTATAATTGGCCACCCTCCTTTTACTAATTTTTTGCATTTATTCCAGTTTGTATGCCATTAGGTCATGCTCTTATTTATATTGTTGCTTACCATTATTAAAACCCAAGATATAAAAAATCATGATTTTTCTAAATAATCTGCGATGCGGGTCAAGGATTAGCGGATTAATTAATTAATTGTGCTTACCATTATGAAGAGAAATAAATAGCTTGACTAAAAATAGACTTGAGAAATAAAAAAATAGCGTTAAAAATATGTTAAATCTGTCTTAACAAATTTTATTTTAATTTTGTTCTGTGTAGGTTCACAAATGATTTCAAATATTAGTTTAGCATAGCGAGCGAACGACCTGACACCTTATGGAGTAAAAATCAAACATAAATCTAATGATACCTTAGAGCCATCTAGCGTTAGAATATGAAAATAAAAACCAGGACAGCAGAGCCATCTTAAGAAATGGGAATGCAAAACTCGCATAAGAATTCCCCATAGAGCTGTCCCCCCCCCTGTTAAATCTATTCGCCTATCTTTTAATTTAGAAAATAATTCAATAATTTGATCTGTGAAGTTATCTTGTTTCGAAATTTGAACTAATAAATCTTCATGAGAAATTGCGCTCTACGGTAACACTTGTCATCGGCTTGGCATAGGCTACTTAGTTCATCGCCTAACCGTTCGACTTATAGCGCTGGCTATCACTGCTGCGCGCATGCGCGACTGTCTAGAAATGTGGGCAGCGGAGTGCGGAGTACAGGCAGTAGATAGGCTAAGAAAAATATCGCCTTTACTTTATAAATACGAGGTTCTGAAGTGTTTCAAATTTTTTTTTTTTTTGCAAAATCATATAAATTAATAAATATAGTAATTATTTTATGAAACTAAATATTTTTAAACTTAATAAATATAATAAAATTGATAAATATTTTTCATCTGTATATTTATAAGGTAGGCGTCGCCTACCTTGCCTACCCTAGCGAGCCGCCACTGGTGTCTGTGGTAATTTCATCAACGAAATCTCAAAAACTATTCATTCAATTATTTTGAAATTTTGCACCCATAAACTAGGGGTAGAGGCCAAGAACTGAAAAGCTTTTGGTAAACACCGGACCATTAGGGGGGGCTCTATGGGGGACAAAAATTTTTTTCTTACATAGTGGGTGGGCAAAGTTGTGCGCTCGGCTTAGTCCGACCCTTTATTTTTTCTTTGAACACTCATGGCGCGAAGCCCTTTGACTTAAAAGAAACTTGGAGAACTTGTGAGGAAGGAGGACGATGACATCATTGATGCTCCGAGTGAACACAATGAACATTTATCTGAATCTGAACTTGAAGCCTAGTCTTCACCAGATGAAAATAAAACGCACAGTCTCTGAGAAGATTATATTTAATAACTACTGTATAAGCAGATAGGAGAGAATCAGGAGGTGTACGTGCATTGTGCGGCTGAATTTTTGGTGGGATATTTTTGTCTTTTCTTACACCATCGGATGAAGAAAGAACTGATCTCTCACATCACAGCCACAACCTCAAAAGCGACCAAAGAACTGATCTCTCCCAAGGGCGTGCAGAAGAAATTCATGAAAATTAAGAATTTTTGCCTTAATTTGGATTGCAAAATCAAAATTTGAACTCTTGTTTAGGTGAAAAAATCATTTTCTCTAAATCTATTAACGTTTGCTATTAGATGAGTATAAATCCGAAATGGGAACAAGGTTTGGTTAGTTGGTGGGTGTGAGAGCTAGACTAGCGCGTGCCAATGCGTCGATGCACGTGTTTGCACTGGCTGCTGCTTCCTTTTATCTCTCTCTCTCTCTCTCATGGAGGGGTTTTTGGTGTGTGCACTGGGTCAAGTTGCGCCATATTGATCACCCCCGGGGTGCGTGTGCGATGCGTGATCGTGAGCGACGACGCACGCACTACGTCACCCCGGCGGCGGCGCCTCCCCTGCGCCGATTTAATACGCATGCGCTACGCGCACGCGGCAACTGTGCTATCACTGCCAATTCACTGCATACGATAGCTCGACCTGGTGAGAGTACAGTGGATCTAAATCCACGTAACTCTCTTCATTTCTTGATGATTATAGTCTCACATACAGGATATTTGTTAAGAGAGGCAATTAATTTGCCGCACCCTCCTTAGCAATATAATAAAATACTTAAGAGCGTTTGCTCCCTCCCCAACCCTCTTCAAAGTGCTGTCACTGTAACTAAACTACAATTTTAATCGTTCTTTAAATTTGAGTCTCAAAAATTTTCTTCCCTCTAAAATTTCGCCACCCTAGGCCTCACGGGCCTAACCATAAATTCACAGCTGCCATGAATTATGGTTTTTTAGAGAGGGTGGGAATTTTAAATACGAATATATGGGGTCGTCCACGTAACGCCTTTTTTGACGATTTTCTATTCCCCCCTCCATGTCCCAGTTAGTCACATACAAATAAACCCCCTACAAATATTATGTCACAACATAGAACTACCTCCTACTCCCCCCCCCCCGAATAATTTTTTTTCAATAAATTTTCCCTCGTGACTCAATTTTTCCCTGTTGTGAAAATCATTCTAACTTATTTTTTTTCTTCAAAGAATTTTATAAATTCAACTTTGAATTGTTATGTCACACTTGTTAGGGAAACCCCGGGCCCCCCGGCTGTGGTCTCATAAACCAGGTTTTTGATCATCAATGGAAACCTTCCCATTTTCAATTTAGTAATAAAAGTCGGATTTGGCTTCAGAATTCAAATGAAAGCTAAATATTGGAGAGGTCGATGAATTGAATGCCTATAAAATAAAATCCACCTTGACTTCTTATAATTACTATCTGCCAGCTCTGAGGATGGGTCTGAACCGAGACGGAAACGTCTACTGAGTGAGATTAAATTGTTAAATGAAAAACCAATAGATTTCATCGTCCTTTCCAATACTACATTCAAAAGTTTTGTTTTCATTTTATTTGACCTTGTGTAGTTTTTCGAATAAATATAAGGCTTTAATTATTTTTCAATATATTTTGCATTCTAATTATTTTACAGCAGTAGGCCTACTCCCCAACCTTTTTATCACCGCGGATCGGTCAACTTTTGATAATTGTAACGCAGCCCGCTGAAGGGTGGGGCGCTTTTTTAAATTTCCCCTCTCAGGTCCTGAGGCCAATTAGGAGTATATATTGTGAATTTATTTTTAAATTGTTAAACCTATAGCTAGAAAGGGGCGTTCGACACCCTGATTTCTCGGGGTCACCACCCTAGGTTTCGCAACGCTTAGCATTGCATAAATAACAGAAATACACCAAAATAAATAAAATAGAAATAATTTAATATTCCTTGAGCGGTCCGGTAACATTTGATTTACGGTCCGAAGAATTGGATTCATGTCAAAAATTCGATGTCGAGATTTTGATGGATATACACGTTTTGAGGTCCTCTGAATCCAAAAAAGTGGTTTTCGCGACATGATCTGTCTGTATGTTTGTTCAATTTTAAGCATGAAGGAATTGAGCTAGGAGGTTGAAATTTTATATTTAAATTTTGCACCCTCCTGGACTGTGAAAATAAGCTTTTAAACAAAATCGACCAAAAAGTACTAGTACTTTACTGATGTACTTTTTCACTTTTTTCGATTTTCTCAAAATTCGCAATAACGATTTTGATTAAAATTCAAAATTTAATTATTTTTTTAGATACTCTTTAAAATGTATATTTTCATTTTCCCATTGAAATTGTTTGAAGCACACTTTACTCTTATACTCCATAGGAAAGATAGGAGAAATGGTTGCCAAAATATATTTTCCTATGTTTATAAATTTTATTACATCTTGAATTTTAAGGTGGAAACTAAATATATGTCGACACAAAAAATCTGGTGTGACAAGCACAGAACACGACTTTCGATTTCTTAAGGTAAGAGAAAGTTGTGTGCTGTGCGAAGATCACACCAGATTTTTTTAGTAGCCCTAAACTAACCACATCAAGTATTAATGCGAACAATCCCAACTCTTTCAAATTTTCTATTTTCAGTCTTTCGACATTTGAGGCCATAAATTATAACTTGTGAATATTTAACGATCCATTTGATCCAGGCATTTCATTTAATAAACTTCTATTTAAAAAAAAATCTAACTAGTGATTTTGACTTTTTATTATTAGGTAAAATAATTAATTTTAGTAACAAGAAAGAAATTGACCGCTCTTAATAAAAAATGAATTTACTTTATATATAGCTATTAACTTATTACTTTAATAAAGTTTCAGTGAAATCACTCTTCGTATTTGGGTTCATTTATTGTTGATGGACAAAATGCCTTTTCTCTTTGAAAGCTCCTATTTTTAGTTAATTAAATCAGAATGTTAATTTTCGAGAACATAAACAAACAACACACTTCAAAATATCTCCCTCCCCAAAACAATATCAGCTACTTTAAATTCGTTAATTTCTAATTCAATAATTTATCGCTTGACATTTTTATTCACTCTCCCAGTTGACTTCAATAAACATATCATTGGTAAAATATTATATTAACGTTGTTGCCATAATTCCTCACTAATGAAAAAAATCTGGTGTGACTGGTCGCACAGCACACAACTTTCTCTTAGAAAATAGGGTATATTTTGAGTTTTTTATATCGAGGTCAACGGGATTTATTTTTAACTTTTTTTCCCCCTTTTTTTGGGGGGGGTTGTGATATTTCCGCATCAATAGGTTAGAGATGCGATGAAAGCATCCAGATTTGCCTCCTTCGTCCCTGGCCCGAAAAAATGCGGTTCACTTATCTACCCTTTATAGATGAGCTTCAACTGTTATCCACGACATTAATGGTCAAAAAGCATTGGCACTTAGCAAAAAAATTGGCATTTGGATTCTGTTAAAAAAAAAAAAAAAAGAAGCGAGAGGTTATTTTCTTTTACGGAATCGAATTCCGTTTCAATTCAAGATTCCCTCTTGAAAATAATTAAAAGAAAAAAAAAAAAATTAACAAACGCTTAACTGATTGAAATTTTAATCCTTCTCAACTCTCTCTCTATCTCTTGAGTAACGCACTATTCTTTAATTAAATAGGAATAATTTTATGCTATGACTGTACAAATTATATTTGTTTAGAAAATGTGGGAAAAATGTATTTCGATTTCATTTTATAACTGTTTGGTGCCTTCGGGCTTGGTGTAGGGGTTAGCGCTCTGGCCTTCTATACCAAGGGTCGCGGGTTCGGATCCCAGGCAGTCCAATGAATTTATTTAAGCCCTTTGGATACCAAATAGCTTAAATAAGAGTGCCTGGACTCCAAATATAATCTATATATATAAAAATGAAATGGGAAAAATGTATGTATGTAAATATGTATGTATATGTTCTATAGAAATCCACAATTTTCAATGAATCCATTTGAAATTAAGTACACCTATAATACATGGCTCTGGGAGCAACGTAGTAATAATCTGAATCTCTTAAATATTTTGGAAAATTAATTATAATCAAATTTCTTCAATATGGGAACACAAAATCAACAAGTTGGCTAGAAATTAGAGAGCGTACTTTATGCTCTGTGAACCAGCTTCCTACCTGACTATGGGCTGGGGGTGGGGGCTACGCGGCAGTTGAAAAACGAAGAGAGGAAGCAGGTGACTGACCCTTTAAGCAGTCATAAACAGACCCTTTTGTGCTGATCCCAATCGGTACCCTCGCCTCGCTTGAATATAAGATCCTTCCTTAACATCTTAACACTTGCATTGCAACAAGAAATATCCCAAATTGCCTTCGGCGAGCAAGGGGTCCAGGGGCGTAGCCCCCGCTAGGCGGAAAGCCCGCCGAAGGCGGGCGCGACTAGTTATTAATAAATGAACGGTTATCGTCAAAGTCTTATATGGGCTGAGTTTCCGAAATGACTGTGTGAATGTGTGTGGGAATGAGAAAAAAGGGTGAGTGTTAAAAAAAAAAAAAAAAAAAACTGGTTGGAATGTTTAAAAAGTCCCAGGACTGATTTTTTAAAATTTTTGTTATTGGACATTTTTTGAAAGTCAAGTGACCTTTGAAAGTGCAGAGTTAACTAACTAAATTAATGAGAAGGCTGAATAAATAAATAAATCCAGAGCTGATGTTCAGGCAATTTATTCGGATTAATTCCCTCCGCTATAGGTCAACGTTTCGGGGCCCAAACGGCTCCTTCTTCAGGACCATGCGTTGTCGAGAAACCAATTAACCCTCAATTTTGTCATAAATGCTGTGGTTACTTTGGCTACAAGATATGTGACAAAGGCCGAACGAAGAATGATGAATGCTTTGGTGGGCCGAGCAAAAAGTTGCAAAGGGGTGCAGGTTGCCGACCCTTGCTTTATTACAAAATCTACAGTCTCTCCATTCTCCTTTACCACATCTCATTTTAGCCCAAGCTGTCCTGCTTTTTAATGTTTGTCCTGGCCAAGAGTGGAGATAGGCGGAAACCCCCAAGGGCCACTAGTGAATGTGTGTGTCCTGTCCAAGAGGACTTCTCTAAAATGTCTGCTCTTTAAGTCCTTAATAACCGTCATAGTCTTAATAGTGTATTCGCTGTTTTCTTCAATCTTCTTTGCGAGGTCTTCCTGCGTCTTGTGCTGTTTTCATCACCCCATCTTGTTGTTATTTGGTTTTTTATCCCTCTAAGTATTTCATTGAGGCAGATCTTGGGCCATCCTCCTTCTTCCATGTTCATAATATTTAAAACAATATTCTTTCGACCGCAGCTATCTTTATTTTGTTCCTTCCGGTCTCCATTCTAATAATCATAATTACACCAAGTGATTTTAGACTATTTCTTACTAGTGCTTTTTCGACTTGTGCCATTGTTTCTATCTTTGTGTACAAATCACTTTAAGCCTTACATAGGCCTACATCTATTGTCAATATCAGCAGAATGACAGATCTGTTAGCGTGTCCTAATTTATGATTGTTATATAGCCAATTTAAAAGGCATTCGTTTTCTAGTGAGGATTAGAGAAGGGCCCGCACCCTCTGTTAATTATCCAAGCAGAGGGTGGTTTATTTTCGTGGGGTCCTTTCTGGGTCAGGGGCTGCTGATGTTCTCTGGGTCAATGTGTTATAGTCATCACTTTTACTCTATAAATTATCGACTAATTTTGTTGATGTTATTGAGAAACATGTTTGACAAAATTCACTTACAAATGCAAATTAACATTTTATCCAAGATTACCCCAGATTAAATGCCTTGATAAACAAAAACATAATTTTTTTTTTTTTTTTATTCATTTCCAACAGGATGAATTATATATTTATTTTTTTCCCCTATTCCTTAACAGTTTAACTTTAATTACTAAAGTTGAATTTATTTAAATTTCAAGTTTTTTTTTTTTTACATTTACTTTAATGACTGTTTTTATTTAAGTCTGATTAATTAAAGTTTTAATTTGTACGAAATCGAATTAATAAAAAGTAATTAAAAAAAAAAAAACTTTATAATCTTGGAGTGTAATGGTTTATTTTCAATTAATAGAACAATTAAACTGGTAACCGTTGGCTCTAGTTGAAACATTATGATTTAATAGGAGAATTAAAATTCAGGTATGATCCACAAGGTTTTTTTTTTTTTTTTTTTGATGATGACACATATGGTGTCGAAATACGTATAAATGTTTTTTTTTTTTTTTGAAAAACCCTCACACTTTTTTCTCATTCATTCTCACATTCACACACACATACACACAGTCTTTTCGGCAACTTAGGCCATTTAAGACTTTTACGATAACCGTTATTTAATAATATATATTTATTTGAGGTCCAGACATTCTTATTTAAGCCATTTGGTATCCAAATGGCTTAAATAAAATCATCGGACTGCCTGGGGTCGAACCCGCGACTTTTGGTATACGAGGCTAGTACGCTAACCTCTACACCAAACCCCGAGGGCTTATAAAGTGTTAATATTAAATAAATAAATCATTGAAACAAAAAAAACCTTGTGTATCAAACCTGAATTTAATTCTCCTATTAGAACAATCTTGATGCATCTGTTAAATATTAACGAAATTGTGAACAAAATAGTTTAATATATATCTAACAAGAGGAGTGCACGGCCTTCCCCTCACCGATTTGAACGAAAAATTTTTTATGTGTAGTATTTAATGAAAATCAAAAGGTTGAGGTTATTCTCTCTATAATAATTCAAATCACAAAAGCTTTAAAAAACACAATTTTTGAGATCTGTGTATTTGAATAAGATATTAATTTTTAATGAATACCTCAGATGCCCTGTATAGGTTGGAAATCTTGGGTTCGATTTTCTTAGGCCCAACAACAAAAAATTGTGAATTTTATTAATTAAATTATGGGCAAAAAAAAATACTTAATGATCCCTTCAATACCATTATTATCTCTTAATACTTGAAATCATCGACAAAATTGACTGCATCTCCGATTTCTCAATATGTTTACATCGAATAATTTCTTTTTAATCTTTTAGAGAAAATTAATATAATTTAATAAGTTTTTGATAAGTGCTATTAGATGATGACTCTTAAAGAGAAAAGGCAGCTAAGGTTTCCGCCTTCTTGTTCTCTACCTCTCAATGCCAATGAAAATAAAACCTTTTGCTAATGTGTTTTCAGTGTCCTTTTAATTTCGTTACTTAATCTAATTCTGAGTCGATACCTTTTCTGTCAACGTATAAAAGATGACAGGTAATAATATCCCTCCGTGGAAACAGGACGTCATCTGATAAACGATATATTTTTTAATATTAAAATAAAAAAAAATTGAAGAGCAATCTTGAAAATGCTCGTCCTAATTTTGAAGTCCTCTCACTTCAAATGTTGGATTTTTAGAAACCAATTATTGGGCATTTTTTAAACACATTTATTAACCTTGATTTTTCTATCTGGACATCTATCTTCTAGTTCATGAATTAGTTGGTTCCAAAACGGTGTTCCCAAGGGTGCCGTGAGAATGTCTAAGGGGTGCCGCGAGATATTTAGGTAAAAAAAAAGAGTCTGAAAACTAGTTTTGCTAAAAAAAAGCCCAAATGATTTAATCCCAAACAACGAAAATTTTGTGTTGAACGGAAAAAATGAGCTTTGGGAAAAAATTTTTTCCGAGGTTGGCAAAAATTTAGCTCCCCTAAAAATAAGGTAAAAAAATTTTTGAGGATGGCAGAAAAATTTCGTCTTCCTAAAAAAAAAAAAAGGTAAAATTATTTTCACGCAAGGGGGAAAAATTTGCAGCAGCGCGAAAAAAAATTTCTTGAAGGGTTGAAGGGGTAAAAAATTTCCCGGAAAGCGGCAAAAATTTCGTTCACCTAAAAAAAAAAGGTAAAATGATTTTCATGGATGCGAGGCGAAAAAAAAATTTCTGGAGGACGGCAAAAATTTCGTTTTGCTACGGAAAAAATCTGGTGTGACTGGCGCACAGCACACAACTTTCTCTTACCTTCGGTAATCGAAAGTTGTGTACTGTGCTTGTCACACCAGATTTTTTGTGTCGACATGTATTTAGTTCCCGGCAGTAGGGAATATTTGAATTCAGATGTCAAATTTATAAGTATGGGAAAATATTTATATTTTGTTACCATGGCAACCATTTCTCCTATCTTCTCTATGAAGCACAAGAGTAAAGTGTGCTTCAAACAATTTTGAGGGCAAAACGAGAATATACATTTGAAAGAGCATCTAAAAAATAATTGATTTTTGAATTTTAATCAAAATCGTTAGAGCGAATTTTGAGAAAATCGAAAAAAACTGAAAAAGTACATCAGTAAAGTACTAGTACTCTTTGGCCGATTTTGATTAAAAGCTTATTTTTCCGGTCCCGGGGGTGTTTAACTTAAATATAAAATTTCAACCTCGTAGCTCAATTCCTTCATGCTTAAAATTGAACACACACACACACACACACACACAGACAGACCATGTCGCAAAAACCACTTTTTTGGATTCAGGGGACCTCAAAACGTGAAGATCCATCAAAATCTCGACATCGAATTTTTGACATGAATCCAATACTTTCTCTCTCTATATATATATTACATATATACATAGGTAAGAGAAAGTAAAAAAAGGAAGGGTGCCCCTAGTGTATAATGTTATTTCCAAAACGCTCCTTTGAGGTGCCATGGACTTCAAAATATTGGGAAACACTGAATTGGACTTCTGAAATGTCGATGACCTATTAAATCTAGACATACCCTTACTTTATCCATATTTATAAGTTTATAAGAACCGCATTCGCAAAAATATATTATAGCATTGATTTTGGAATAATAGCTTTTTTTTTTTTTTTTTTTACTTTCTCTTTCCCTATATATGAAATATAATATATGGATTATTGCGCTCATGTCAAAAATTCGATTTCTAAATTTTGATGGATATACATGGTTTAAGGTCTCCTGAGTCCCCTATATGTTAATTTCGATTCAAAAGGGGGTCCCCTTTGGAACGTTTTACACATTTTAAAAAATTTTTCCCCAATTATGAAATTTTGTATTTATTTAGAATTCTCTATTCTGTATAAAATATCCAATATGAGATTAAAATTTTGAAAAATAACTTTAATTTATTTCAAGCAGTCAATATTTAAAATGCAAGATTGGAACTAAAGTGCTATGGGAAACTAAATAAATCTCGACACCAAAAAATCTGGTGTGACCAGCACGGTGCCCAACTTTCAATTACCGAAGGGTAAGAGAAAGTTGTGCAACGTGCTTGTCACACCAGATTTTTTTGTATTTAATTTACTTGAAATTTTTCAAATGATATTTTTGTTTTGCGAATGAATAAAATGTAACTTAATTAGCGCTTTTTCGGTGATTGGCTGAAGATGCACTTAGAGTAATGAGATGTATGCGTGACTTGCATGACATGTCAGCAGTCTGACCAGCCCTGTAGGGAAAAAGGGACCTGGCGACTCTTAAAATAATACCAGTTATGCAATCTGATTAGTCAACATATTAATCATAATAAATACACAGAAAATGGGATTATCCATTGTCTAAAAGCTATCTTCAGCAAGTCACTAATAAAGTTTCAAGTAAATTAAATTGAATTATTTTATTTTCATAATACTTTTGCTCTTCTTTTAATGAAAATAAGGAGATCATAAGATACTTTACATTTTTTTAAGGTCTTTTTTGGCATCTGAGACTATTTAGACCCCATCATATATACTTCAATTAATAAGTATCCAATTCAATTGAAATAAATTTTCTCGCATAGGACCTTTGGCAGCAAAAACCAATGTTCTTACCTCTGAGCCTATAGAGGAGGCAATGGCTAAGCCGGCTAAGCTTAGGATTACGGAGTCCGAAGTCTCAACACGACTCGGGTTCGGATCCAGCTTGCCGCAAATAATTCAACCATCCTGCCGAAGTCTCCTCTTTGGATAGGAAAGGGGGATAGTCCCACCGTGGTATCACAAAGGGCCTAATTGGCCTAAGTGTGTTCCCTCTCTGGGAACGGCCACTTCAACCTAACCTAACCTAACCTACCTCTGAGCCATAGGTCAAGGGCTTTTAAAAATAATTATTTATCCCTTCTGTTTACGTGCCTAGAGCAGGACCGGTAATTTTTCTTTTGAAAAGAGCCAGATAGTAAAGACTTTAGGCTCTGCTCGCCAGATATGCCTCTACAATGTTTGCATTACTCCATTGGTGTAATACTAGTTGCAAATCGCATTTGTAATTGGTTATCTCGATTATTTTTCAATTAACTCATATTTTACATTACTTATGGTCATCTCTCACACTTTTTCAACTCGCAACTACTGGCCGTTGCATTACGGCGCGTAATTTGATTTACAGTAGAACCCCCCTTAACCGACCTGGTTGGGACCGAGACCCTGACCGGATACCCTTTTGGCCAGTTAATCTGAGGTTTAGATGAAAAATTGATTTGATTTTTTATTTTCTTACTTGAAAAATATCATTGCATAGGCCTATTACTAGTCCATTTGTAAATAATCGATCCCATAGTGATGGATCCTCAGAACAGGCAACGTGGATAGGAAGGAACGGGAAAACGCGTTGGCCGGCGAGATTTCAGATATAACTCCGCTTGATTACTTTTTGTGGGGGTATGTAAAGGAAAGGGTGTGCATCGAAGAACCTACTATAGCGGAAGATATGAAAAATAGAATAAGAAATGTTTTTGAAACGATTTCACCAGAAATGTTAAAAAGGGTTAAGAATTCATTTCTTCAAACGATTCGGTTATGCAGAGAAGAACGTGGTCGCCATTTTGAACATTTATATTGAATTTTTATTTTCTCATATCTCTATATAATATGTTAATATATATAGAAAGAGAAAGTATTGGATTTATGTCAAAAATTCAATGTCGAGATTTTGATGGATCTTCACGTTTTGAGGTCCCCTGAATCCAAAAAAGTGGTTTTCGCGACATGGTCTGTCTGTCTGTCTGTGTGTGTGTGTGTGTGTGTTCAATTTTAAGCATGGAGGAATTGAGCTACGAGACTGAAATTTTATATTTAAGTTAAACACCCCCGGGACCGGAAAAATAAGCTTTTAATCAAAATCGGCCCAAGAGTACTAGTACTTTACTGATGTACTTTATCAGTTTTTTTCGATTTTCTCAAAATTCGCTCTAACGATTTTGATTAAAATTCAAAAATCAATTATTTTTTAGATACTCTTTCAAATGTATATTCTCGTTTTGCCCTCAAAATTGTTTGAAGCACACTTTACTCTTGTGCTTCATAGAGAAGATAGGAGAAATGGTTGCCATGGTAACAAAATATAAATATTTTCCCATACTTATAAATTTTACATCTGATTGTGAATTCAAATATTCCCTACTGCCGGGAACTAAATACATGTCGACACAAAAAATCTGGTGTGACAAGCACAGTACACAACTTTCGATTACCGAAGGTAAGAGAAAGTTGTGTGCTGTGCGCCAGTCACACCAGATTTTTTTTTTATATAAAAAATAGTAAAAAAATTCGTTCTAGTTAAGGAAGGTCAAGACTAGATTATCATATCTTTAAACCCTTGGAGAAACAACCTATTTCTAAGAGCCTAGGGAAACATTGCGTGATCTCTCCAAGGTTACCTTCATTTGATTCCAAGCCTATTATAATATATGTATGTAATTATGCATATTTTTTTCTTTTTTTTTACAGATAATACTTTAAGTTTCTTACAACAAATTTTATTTTCCTAGAGCATTGCATGAGGTTAATTTTTTTTTTTAATATCATTAAATTATTAAGACATTTAAGATATTCGTTATTGATTAATATATCTATAGGGGGTCCAGGCATTCTTATTTAAGCCATTTGGTATCCAAATGGCTTAAATAAAATCATCGGACTGCCTGGGGTCCGAACCCGCGACTTTTGGTTGGCACGCTAACCCATTCAGTAAGCCGCGAGGGCGCCTTTCTTAATTATTATTATTCCATTCCAATTCAGTGCCTGCTTGAGGATTTGTTTACATTCATGGAATACACAAATGAAAAGAATACATAAATATTTCTCTATACATTTCCTATGGGAGAAATCGTAACTTTAAAAAAAAATAACTCAAAAAGTTATGGGAATTTCGGGATGAAAATAATTTTCCTGTAATCCCGAGAAGGTCCTCTTTATGCATAAAAAATTTCATTTCAAAATTCCAACGGGAAGTTGCCTAAATAGAGCGTGACAGACCGACAGACGGACATTAGCGAATTATATATATACTGTTAGATTACTCCTTTGCCTATAACATTAAGAATGAAGTCAAAACATTTAATGAAATTTTAGTTTGTTAGTCAAGTTCTATATCCCATTGAATAATAAACAAACAATTTTAAAATATGTTTCTGAAGGGGAGGGGTAAATCTTCAAAAATGAGTTCGGGCCCTCCCCTGCGGAGCTTGCCACTTTTACCAGAGATCGCGGGTTCGCATCAGCGACAACAATTCATTTCAATTAAATTTGCTACCAATCAATTTGAATAAATCGGAACGAGGTCTAAATGGCCTCAGATACCGAAAGAGAGCTAAAATATAGCGTAAGAGAAAGTAAAAATCTAATGTTGCGGGGCCCCTAAAAGCGTAGGCAACTGCCTACTCTCCTAACGGGTAATCCGGCATTGCTCCCAGCTTTTCTAATTTTCCCTTTTACATAATTTTTATAAATCTTTTAGGGGTATTTATACATTCTCCTATCTTGCTAGATTTTTTCAATCCCTCGGCCAAATTTTTCCGTTCTCTTTCCCTTCGAATAATTTTGTTAGGCCTCTTTTTGTTCCATTTTCAACTGAGATTGCATTCATCATACGAGTTCCAGTGGCAGATCTAATAGAAAAAAATTTTGTAAAAAAAAAAAATCTAATCGAATTGGAGTAAATAATTGATAAGCAAAACGTAACGACGTCATTAGGACTTCGATCATTGAGCCCAATCAAAACAAAAGCCAGTTGTTTTCGTCAAAAATAAAATAAATAGATTACTCGCTATATCCTCAATCGATACATAAATAAAAAAATAGCAAGTATTATATGTTATTTATTTGTAAATAATCTTAAAGAATTTGAATTCAACTTCTTTAAGTGTTTTTTTTTTTTTTTTTTTTTTAATAATTAAAATTGTGGTTTTCGCGACATGGTCTGTCTGTGTGTCTGTCTGTCTGTCTGTCTGTGAACAAAATATCTCAAGAACGAAAAGAGCTACGAGGTTGAAATTTTATATTTAAGTTAAACACCCCCCGGGACCGGAAAAATAAGCTTTTAATCGAAATCGGCCAAAGAGTACTAGTATTTTACTGATGTACTTTTTCAGTTTTTTTCGATTTTCTCAAAATTTGCTCCAACGATTTTTTTTTAAATTCAAAAATCAATTATTTTTTAGATGCTCTTTAAAATGTATATTCTCATTTTGCGATTGAAATCTTCTGAAGACCACTTTACTCTTGTATTCCATAGAAAAGATAGGAGAAATGGTTGCCATGGCAACAAAATATAAATATTTTCCCACGTTTATAAATTTTACATCTTGAATTCAATTGTACCCTACTGTCGGAAACTAAATACATGTCGACACAAAAAATCTGGTGTGACAAGCACAGAACACAACTTTCGATTACCGAAGGTAAGAGAAAGTTGTGTGCTGTGCGACAGTCACACCAGATTTTTTATTTATTATTTAATTAATTTATTAATTGTAGGTTAATATTTTGAAATTTTTTGAAAAATAATTAAAAATTTCTAAACCGGTTTCATAGAAAAATTCAAACTGTAAATCGGTTTTTGTAAAAACCCTAATCTTTACAGAGTTGAAGGCTTGTCAACTTATCATTTGATTTATTGAAGACATTCTTCTGAATAGAACATAAAATTCTTAAATATGTGTAATAAATAAGCTCGCTTGTTAAAATGTAGTTCACTTGAAGATAGTTCGTTGCATTTTGAAGCCTAGCTTTTGCTATTGCCGTCGAGAGGGAGATTGGAGCTTGTTCCTAAGGAACATTAAGAACTAGAAAGACTAGGAGACCAAGAGACGAAGCACCTAGGCCGTTGGTTTGCCTGCGTATCGGACGGCAAAGGCTTTCGGAGCCTGCAAGGTCGGCATCGATCCAGGGTTCCGCGGCCGCGAGCCCTCTTCGCCCCGGCTCACTCCCCCCGGGTCAATGACTGTCCCAATCCCCAAAAACTCATCCTCACACGCCCATATATACACATAGGATAAATCAAAATTCTATTTGAGATTTAATCCCAAATCATATCCAATTTGTAACTCTTTTTCTGCATTTCCTTTTCAGGGGCTATTTATTAGCAGCTTGAGTGCATTAAAATTTTTACTTTCTCTATATGTAGCCTATATGTTAATATACACTGGTGGACAAAATTAAGAGATGGAGTATTTTTCTAAATATCTTGAGAAATACTGAATACAAAGAAATAAAATTTGAAAATCTTATTTAATGACAATGAAGTGTGCAAAACAACAATGAAAGTGAAATTCATTGGCAAGTTATGGCCAATAGTCCGATGTGGTCTGAAATTCATGATAAAAGAAGGCAGTGAAAGCGAGGCTAGCACGGTGCGGTTTGCCTCTAGTAAGGTGTGTGGTCACCTCTGACAGATAGACAGCATGCACAACGAGTATGCATGCTGTTAAGAAGAGAGTTTAGGAGTGCTTGTGGAATACCTTCCCACTCTTCCATGTGTGAAAATGCTTTCCATCTCTTAATTTTGTCCACCAGTGTACATATAAATATAGAAAGAAAGTATTGGATTCATGTCAAGAATTCGATGTCGAAATAAAGATTTTGATTAAAATTCAAAAATCAATTATTTTTTAGATGCTCTTCAAAATGTATATTCTCATTTTGCCCTTGAAATCTTTTGAATACCACTTTACTCTTGATTTGATACAATCATCTTAAGGGAGTGTCAGTTTTTGCCATATTAATTCTTTTATATAATAAGGAAAATGGAATGACAGAGAGTATTCTTTGTTTTGATTTTTGTCAGGATCACTTTCGCAAAACTCATTAAATAAAACATTTAAAAAAATAATTTAGATTATTTAATTAAGTCAGGCTTATTTAGTTATTTCGAGAGGATACAATATAGATGTATACTTAATATCGTTTATATGTTGTCTTTTAATATATTGACCTAGATTTGGAGCGTTGCCGAACGCCAAAGCGCGTTAAAGAAGATGGAATGAGTGAGGTCTTTATGAAAAAAAAAATTACTTTCTCTTCAATAGCTATTTTAATTATTAACAGAAATATCATAAAACTTCTTTGCTATTTGAGATAGAAAAAGCTATTGGTTTTAATTTTGCCAAAATCAAGGTTATAATAATAATTCAAATTATTGCTTGAAAAAAATATACAAAGATCGCTCAACCGAAGGGAAAACTTCTATAGCATTGTAATTGATACTTTCTAATAAATAAATAATTATGGATATTGTTGCTTTGATGAATTAGAAACAAGTCTTAAATAATATTACCAAGTTGACTCCACTCCATAATTTATATTAAAAAAAAAAAAAAAAAAATTAGAAATTGAATTGAACAATTTATTTAAAATAATTTTCTTCTATCTTAGCCTTATCCCTATTAGGGGTCGGCAAAATTAATTTATAAAAAAATAAGAGTCCTAGAGAAAAGCATCGTCTCACGGCCTGACGCTTGATATGGAAAAGGGAAAAAAAGGCTGGCATAAAGGAAAGAAAGAAATACCAGCCTTGGCTCGGGTAACTCGTGGTCGCCATCTACGTACTCTCTATAAGTGAGCCCCTAAGTGGATTTATTTAAAATAATTTAAAATTTTACTATTTTTTTCGGTTCATCTTTTGATTTAAAAATTTTATCATTATTATTTGAAATTCCTATTGGAATCCCCGTTTATTTACCCGAGGTGCTTTCGTGCACACAGACACATACTTCAAACCCAACCGGCCTCTGGCCGTAGCCATATCATTTACCGGAACCCCGTGAAGTTACAAGATTTCCTATCTCTAATATCTCCTGCTTTCGTCTCTAGCTAGTGAACTAATCCTTATTTCCCCCCGGCCCCTTTTATCCAACCTCTTCTATGCTAGGAAAGATGTCCGTCCTAATTTGAGGAAGGACCCCCTCAGCACCGACTCCTTTCGAAGAATGTATCACTGAGAGGGAATCTTCTTTACGTCCCTTCCACAGGACGGGATGTCACAGCAACTCCCTCTCCTCGTAGAATTGCCTGGGGGCTATAGTGGTGAGATCCAATATTCCAATCCAGTGCCTGCTTGAGATTTAAAAATTTTAAGAAATTAAAATATTATCAAATAAATTAAAAGAAACTTGTGTTTTCTTTATTGGACGAAAGGTGACAGGTAGAGCACCTGTAAACCAAAAATAAAGATTTGAAAATTTATTGATTTTTAATAATTATACCAAAAAAAATGACATACTGCCTGTCACTTTTCGTCCAAGAAAGAAAACACAAGTTTCTTTTATTTAATTGTATTAATTTGGACTGGAGGGGGTAGTAAATTGCTAAGATTTTGGCAATAAATAAAAATTAATTTGGTGAATTTTATTTTCCGAATATTTCGGATGCATTAACAGCAATCCTTCATCAGCTGCTGAAAATATTAAAGATATGAAGTTTTCAGCTGATAAAGGATTGCTGTAATGCATCCGAAATATACGGAAAATAAAACTCACCAAATTGATTTTTATTTATTTCCAAAATCTTAGCAATTTACCCACTCCAACGATTCTTCATTTGGCACATCACAACTCTAATTCTTATGCCCATAGGGTTGTCTAATAATTATGGACAAATCTATATAAAAACCCGCCTGCCTTAGGTTGATTTTTGTAAGAATTATTAATAAAATGTCAAGTTTTAAAGTTCCCCTGCAACAGTTGCCAATATGCAATCCACTTGACACACACCTGTTTTTAAAAATTTGTCCCTTTTTTTTTGACTTCTCAACAATTTTTCTGCTGTATAAATTTTCTACTAATTATGTTATATCGTCTTATTGTATTTGTATTTGAAAGACTAACTGTGTATTTTGTTGTAGGTTGGCGGCAGCGCAGGAGGCGGCACTGCAGCAGCGGTCTGCTCGTGACTGTTCGCCTGGAGCCGGCCCCGGCCAGAGCGCTATGGGACCCCACCCCCAGCACGCACCCCCCGGCCAAAAGGGGCCCACCTCGCTCTTCATCCTCAGCGAGGACAACCTCATCCGCCGGTACACACGCTTCATCATAGAGTGGCCATATCCTTTACATACATAACTTATACCGATATTCTAACAATATTCTTATTTATCTAGTGACCTAGAAAAGCTCTTGTTTTTCAGATCTTTACACTTAGACCATTGTTTCATTCATAAATTTGGACATTTAGTATAATCGATTCATCGCGATCATATCCCAAATGATTTTCAAGAATAAACTTATACATATATAGAAGAATTGCTCATTTAATTATAGTAGATAGATAGATAGAGGACTGAGAAATTCCGAAATGGTGCGCGTAATTGATTTAGGGTCGGTTACTGGCGATTACTAATTCGATTCCCTTCGTTCTCTCTCCTCTTCTCTTCGTACCTCGATTACCTTCCTTTTCGATCGATGCTAAATGCAAATTAAATGCATTTCTTAAATTGAAATTATATCGTCAGATTTAATATTATTATCTTATCAATTAAATAAAAATTCTTGTTTTCGGCAACTGGCGTAGCATAGGTGATACCCCGTGAGGATATTGTTTATTTGTACATTGGGGACCAGGATTTTGTTAAGAGAGAAGGCGGGGGGTGAAATTTTTGAGGGAGTAAGGGTGTATTATATTACATTCTCATATCTATATACGAGAGAGAGATAGATATAAATATCATATATATATATAGAGAGAGAAAGTATTGGATTCATCTGAAAAATTCCATGTCGAGATTTGGATTTTCATTTTGAGGCAGGGGCGTATATAGGGGGGGGGGGGGCGAGGCCCCCCCTCCCGAAATTTCCCAAACACATATACATATATAGGGATATACAGATATCAGAGCAACAAATTTTCCGCAGGATGGAAAACTTTGGTTCCGCAAATTTCGCAAAAATTTTTCGTGTAAAAAAAAATTTTCCGCACTAATTACTTCACCTTAAAACTAAAAAAAAATTTTTGAGTTCAGGCCCCCCTCCGAAAAAAAATTTCTATATACACCCCTGTTTTGAGGTTCCCTGAGTCCAAAAAGCGGGTCCTGTTAAATGGCCTGTCCGAGATCAAAATAGAGTATGAAGGAAAATGCGCTGCGAAATTTTATATTTACCCTGAGCCGAGAAAATAAGCTTTTAAATCAAATCGGCCAATGTGTACTGATGTATTTTTTTCAGTTATTTTTCATTCTATATTGGCTCAAACGATTTTGATTAAAATTCATAAATCAATTATTTTTTAGATGTTATTTAAAATCTATATTGGCCCTCGGGGCTTGGTGTAGAGGTTAGCGTGCTAACCTCGTATACCTAACGTCGCGGGTTCGGACCCCAGGCAGCCCGATGATTTTATTTAAGCCAAACTATCTGGATATTTTTAAGGGACGTCGGCTTAAAAAAATGAAAATGCAAAATAAGAGCCATTTTAGAGCCCATTTTCCATTAAAATTTATTTTCCTCTATATCTCTAAAACTGGGGCAAAACTCGTATAAACTAAAAACATGGGCTTATTTAGCGAAACTGATAACAAAGTAGTATAACGATTGTGTGTTAAAGCTTTTGTGGTTTGAATTATTTATTATTAGGAGAATTTTTAATTTTTTTTTTTAACACACACTTTTTTCCCATCCACACAGTTTTTTCGATAACTTAGGCCATACAAAACTTTAGACGATAACCGTTATTATGAATATATATTGGGGTCCATTGGGGTTATTAATTATTTATTAAAAATATAAATACTGTACAACGTTTCGACTGCTTATTCTGCAGCCGTTATCAAGTACTGTGCACTTGCTCCGACTCAAGTGAACTGCCATATTTTATATTTTTAATAAATAATTAATACAAAAATGTGGTCTATAATTAAAACTTCCCCTAATAGTAACAAAGTATAAGTTTTTATTTTATTTTTTTTTTAATAATTTAAAACTCCTCTTTGGTTTCTTATTTTTATTGATTAATGTCACGAGAATTAATTTTAACTTATGTTTTGATTTATATATAATATTAATAATAATAAAATTAATTCGAGTTTAAGAAAAACTTTCATAAATTCTTAAATAACTTTTTTTGTTATTCGAATAATTTATTATTCGCATGGATTTAAAATTTACAAACAATGGAACAATTTTAAGTAAAAATATTAATGATATACGTATATATAGTTCTGCTTCAATTACTAAATAACTTTGATATAAAATATTTGACCTTAATAAAAAAAAAAATCGAGTCTAGGAAAGAGGAGTTGGAAGTGACTGCGTGACCGGAAGTTTATCGAGTGCCGACCCCTTATATATACTTCCTTGTAAAGCATTGTTAAGGGTCAACTCATCGAGCATGAGTGTTCCAAATATTGGCAATTTATGATACGAGGGTGAGGCAGGGTTAGATACGATCACGACCCTGTCTATTATTAGTCGACATTGATTCGAAGTGGCAATGACCCCAGCCTCGAGACCTGAGCTATTCAGGTACCTCACCCTTGAACGTAACTGGTACACATGATTTTGATTTGCCGATATTAAGTAAACAATTTAGAACTTTGATTAATTAAGGGTGGATGATTTGAAGCATTAATTCTTCTTATGACTTAAAAAACATCATTTAGAATTAAATTTACACGTATTTTGAGAAGTAGCTACATCAGGGGCGTATATAAGGGCCCCTCCCCCCGAAATTTCCCAAACACATATACATATGTAGGAATATACAGACATCAGCGCAACAAATTTTTCCGCAGGATGGAAAACTTTGTTTCCGCAAAAGAAAAAATATTCCGCAAAAAATTTCGTGCGAAAAAAAATTTGGTTTCTTAAAAAAAAAATTTTTCACAGAAAAATTTTTGAGTTCAGTCTCCCCCCCCCCCCCCCCCCGAAAACAATTTCTTTATACGCCCCTGAGCTACATTAATAGTCATATTTATTTTTCCATATTTTATTTGATTGGTTTCGGCCCTTGTGATGTGATATACCTGTTAGATACGATTGTAGTTAATTGAATTTTGGAAATATAAAATATAAATATTTTTTTGATGAAAATAATTTAAGTTAATAAAACTCTCATTTCCTAGGGCGGGGTCGGCAACCCAAATGATCTTGCGGGCCACTTAAATGCATCATCTCTGCGGAAAATTATATATCCCCATAAATGGACGTTCGCATGGGGGGCAACCAGGCATTTGGAAAATTAAAATGATAACTTTTCGCCCAGGCTGCTTTCCCTTTACATTACGCTTCTAACACTAATATCGCGTCCCCACCATATCAATTGTATTAAGCTGGCGATACTATTTTGATAATCAAAGTATGTTTTTTTTAACTTATCTGGAAGTGACATGCCCCCCTCTGCAAAAAATCCTGCGGACGCCCTTGTCCCCATATTTAATTTAGAGCAATCTTTTGGCGTGAAAAATTGATACATCATGACTTATTATTATAATACTTTTGAAGTTGTGGCTCTGATGTGATTATAATGGATAGATGAAGATATCATCAGCCAAATTGGAATGCTCTAGGTTCAATAAAAGACGTTTCGGCCTGAATTTATTTGGCCATCTTCAGTTATTGGACTCTCTGATTTATTTCTTGAGGCATTCATCATACTTTATGTAGCAGATGTTGCATCTGAAAGTAATCGACATGCTGCAACATCATCTACAGAAGTATGGTGACTGCCTCAAGAAAGAAATCAAGAGTCCAATAACTGAAGATGGCCAAATAAATTCAGGCCGATTCTGGAGAAATGGTTGCCAAAAATGTAAATATTTTCCCACACTAATAAATTTTACATCTTGAATTCTAACTAAATAGGCCTATATGTCGACACGAAAAATCTGGTGTGACAAGCACAGAACACAACTTTTTATTACCGAAGGCAAGAGAAAGTTGTGTGCTGTGCGATCAGTCACACCAGATTTTTTACATTTTTATTCATTAAACAATTTTCCTTCTTCCTATAGTCCTATTTTTTTTCTTGCTCTATCTTATAAAAAGTTCTAAAACCAAAATTATTTTATTTATTCTCAAAGGTATACTTGGAATCTCCTTTCAGATTAATATATGATTATTCCTAGATTCGAATTCTTCTGCTTGTAATAAAAAAAGAGTAACAAAACATTGGCCCAGGGTACGATTGCTGTTCAATGAACTCCTTATAAAGGGCACTGAATGTCATGTTTATGTAGCCATAAAAGCCAACAGCAGCGAGTACGTATCAAATGGGAAACGCGATAACGCGACTGGCTAATGATGACGTTATTTCAACACTCACACTAACAGCCCATATAAGCTACAAAAAAAGAAAAAAACTTTGCTATGAGAAAAAAAAATATCGAATCGATTGTTTTGTAATTAATTCTCTTTATAATAAACTGATAATTATTTATTATTAGTCCACTAATATAAAAAATATTCTTCAAAAAAGTAAAAATCATTGACTTTCCTTAAAAGTTAAGGTAGAAGTAAGTAGAATTAGAAATTAAAGGAAGTGCAGTTAAGCGTAATTTCGTTTATTTCCCCCTCTCATAGCTGACGTTTCGGTCCTGTTTAGGACCATCTTCAGAACGATTAACAGAACAATTGCATAAAGGACTCTTCTAAAATCAATCGAATTAATACAATTTGAATAAATATTTTCCCACTAGGGATGTAATTATCAACAATTTATACAATAGGCCTTCTATTCCTATCTATTATTAAATACATGAATATTTTTTATAGTGGTAGATCTAGTAGTAGTCTTTATGAATAGTTCTGTTAATAGCTCTGAAACCGAACCGTCAGCTCTAGAGGGGGAAATCAACGAAATAACGCTTTAGCTGCACTCTCTTTAATTTCTAATTTTGCCTACAAACTATACAATAAAATATATAAAAAAAACCTTTAAATAGGCCTAAATCTACAAATTTAGAGACAAGTTCCCTTATTAAGAGAAATAGTTTTACAGTTTCATAACTCAAGAAGATGCTAATGAGATAATGAATAAAATTTTAGAAATTTGGATTTTAGGGGCAAAATGAATGATTTACTCATTCTAGAGAGAATCTAAAAAATAAGTGATTTATGAATTTTAATCAAAATCATTAGACTAATTTTGAAAAAATCCAAAAAAAAAGTACTCTTTTACCGATTTTGTTCGAGTCACGTCCCAGGGAGTAGGGGAGAGGGCGGGACATTGGGACAGTACAAATAAAATTAGTTGTGTATAGTTTGTCTTTCAATATTATTGATCATATAATGTTATGTTGTTGAGACTGATAAATGCACTATCTATTGCCATAGGCTTAGCGCTTATTCACCAATAGATGAATTAGATTTTTGCAATTTTCCAAAAATCCAAATTGTCCCAATGTGCCTCTTGGGTGAGGTAGATTTGGACAGTGAAGAGGCAGATGTGGACAAAAACAATTTGTTTTGTTCTAAAAAATAATTTGGTGAATAAAGGTGGCACAATCTAACACAGTGGTTCCCCAACTCTTTCTGGAAGCTGACTAACACCTATCGTCCCCCTTTTCATTTTCATTGTATGTCTAATTTTAATCTTAAGTGTAAATAATAATGCAGTTTTATTATTTTAAACAATTTTGTTACCGTAGATATCAGTAGCGTAGCCAGGATTTCTGCTTGGGGGGGGGGGCCCAAAAGTTTTATGAACCCCCCCTTCTCCAAGAAACTTAAAGTGGAGAAATTTTTTTTAGATAATATAATAATTATAAATAAAAAAAGAGAAAAAAAATACAAATTAAAATCAATTAGTAAGATTACAATATCAATCAATATATCAGGTCGGATATATTCCACAATCAGGACTGCAGACAGGGGAGGCAAGGGGGGGCTATATCCCCGGGCCCGGGCACATTGCGTTCCCACCTTAAAATTCTAATAAAAAATAATTTTCATGGTTAAAATTTCAATTAAAAAAAATCATTTTCAGGAATTTTTTTTCCTCAGGGGGCCCGGGCCTTTTAATCTCAAATCAATCTTTTTCAAGACTCAGGATAGCTAATAAAAATATACGGTAATAAAAAAAAAACGTTTTTAAAAAAATGCTTTTATTTAAATCGAACTAAAAAGAGATAAATAATTTAATTCAATTGTTCTTGTTAAAATTGTTGAATATTTATAACTTAAAATAAAAGCGTGGGGCGCTTCGAGGTTATTCCGAGGCTATAGACAATTCCTTAAGCTATTAATGAGCGCCCCACGCTTTTATTTTAAGTTATAAATATTCAACAATTTTAACAAGAACAATTAAATTATTTATCTCTTTTTAGTTCGATTTAAATAAAAGCATTTTTTTTAAAAAGTTTTTTTTATTATATTTTTATTTTAATCTTTTTAGTCTTTTTTATTATTATAGAGTATTAAGAAAGCGTGAGGCATCAAATAAAGTACCACATTAGTTTGGCATATTTTGGTAAAACCCAACTGATGATTAGCGTCATCAAAAATGACCCTTAAATATCAAATTTCCCACCTCTAGCTCATCGGAAAGTCTTTTGAAATTAGATTAATACGCGAGAGGTTTCAAATAAAGTACCACATTAGTTTGGTATATTTTGGTAAGTAGCCCCGGGGCCCGTCAAGTCTCTCTGCGGCCCTGTCCACAATATAATATCTTAAATATTATATATAATTTCTTATTTATTAGTGTCCACATGTGCCTCTCGCTAGATGTCCCAATCTACCTCAATTATGTTTATAAACAAAATGAGGCTATACAAATAGCTAAAATAAACAATTACATCTGCATGTACCGAAATAGTAAGAATAAACAAGTCTACTTATCTCTAATATTTCAACTGTCTTAATTCAAACGTTCATATGAAAAATAATCGACCTCAAACGATTTCCGATTTTTTTACAACGCAGGACAAATATGATGTAGCAACGTGTAACTAGCTATGGCGTAGCTTGACGCTGTTAAAATTTTTCTATAATAAAATGGGCACTTAATGCACCCTAATGGTCAAAGAGTAAAATCTAACTTTACATTTAGTAGTGCTAAAATTCGAATGTCCCAATGTGCCTCGTGTCCCAATGTCCCGCCCTCTCCCCTACCTAACTTGAATCAAATTTCAACCTCCTAGCTCTTTTCGTTAATGAATTATTTTGTTCACAGACAGACCATTTTGCGGGACTTTGTATTCAGGGGACCTCAAAACATGTATTTCCATCAAAATCTCAATATCGAATTTTTGACATGAATCCTATACTTTCTCTCTATATGTTAACATAACGTAAATAGATAAGATAAAGTAACAACTACCAAAAATTCAAATTAATTGTTTTATTCAATTTTATTAGTTAAGGTGCGCGTCTCGAAAAACCGTTAAAGCACGATTGACTCGAGGCGGCACGAGATGGCTTTAGTGTTCCCCCATTGAAATACACGTAACTTGTTCCTTTTAATTCTAGACAAAAAAAGGGCTTCTATTATTTGTAGATATTTTAGATAGCTTTAATTTAAAAAAAATTTGAGGTCGATAGCTTCAAAATTGTGGCAGCTGGAAAGTCCCAAAATTAGCACCCCGAGACGCGCACCTTAAATTGGAACAAACAGGCAATAGTTCATTTATTTTATCCTTTAAATAAAAATAATCATTTTTTTATAAAACTTTTTTGAAAGAAATATCGGGAAGGTTCCTTAAGGTGCGTTGCCCTTTTACAGGCTACACACGCAGAATAACGCATTCTGGTCCTTGGAGCCAATCAATATCCGGCTCGAGGGGCGAAGGAATAAGGGTTTATTCCATAAGGCCTCAGGGTGAAGGCTTAAGGGTTGGGGATGCAATCGAGCTCAGTACAATTCAACCTAAAACAGACTTACAGAGTGACATATGACACCTCAAAAGGTGACCGTGAACTATTGCATTCAAATCCTTTAGACGTTATATACTCGTATATTTGATCTCAGTCTTGCTTTGTATTGTAAACATATATCTATACAAAACAAAATCAATTCCATTCAAAACTTGTTTTCGAATCATAAATGGCTGAAAACCAACTGAATGGAATGATTTTAGTTAAGAAACTTAAATTAAATTTATGACATTTGAAAGGCATATCGAAACATTGGTCATTTATATATAAATTTAATGAATTTGAAGAAATATCACTCTATATTTAGAAAAATTTTCTGCTCAGATCATTTTGATTTTAAATATATCAGTCTGAAAAACCAGTTAGGGTATCTAACGATTATTTTCTCTTTTTAATGCGCTTCAAAAGATTACTTAACACTCCCTAGAGCCTAAGGAGTGTCTACTTAGTTTTGATATGCATTATATATGTGCAAGAGATTGCTACCACAAAGTTTTGAAGTACTTAATTACTTTTTTGACAATCTTGATAAATCTATACAAATGATTTCACAATCATCATATCATTGACATAATAGTCCGGATAGTATAGTATAGTGGGCGTAACTAAGGGGGGCAGAAGATTTGTGCCCCCCCCCCCCCAGAAAGCTCTTTACCCAAGAAAAATTGAGAAAATATGGGGCTTTCCAGGCCCCCCGGAGAGGAGCTGGACCCATGGCCTTCCCCAGCCAAATTCTCCGCCCATGATAGTCCGATGTAAAAGGGGATGTATGGCTGTCGTGTAGATGGTGAAAGAAAGGAAAAAGACAAGAAGAAAATGCAGCCAATATAGTTTCTTTATTGAGATCAGCCCATGGCTAAGGTTTCGATTCTAGGATAGGGAGCGTAGAAGTATTACGTAACGCAATTGGGGGGAGGGGGGGTCTCGTAAAACGTTACCATGCGTTACAAGGGGGAGGGGGTTGAACAACGCGTTACGTAACTGGTATTTTAGCGACTTTCCGGTACTTTTAGATAAAAATGGCCACTAGAGCGTTACGTAACGTCTAGGGGGGGGGGTCCAGAAAAATGTTACGGCGCGTTACATGGGAGGGAGGAGGGGGGGGTCAAAAATCTTCAAAAATTGCGTTACGTAATACTTGTACGCTCCCTTATGACCATCATCAGAGCTGTGTCTGAGTCAAAAAGACATATATACTTTCCCTGAGACGGGAGGGCTTCATGTGCAAGAATGAGTCTTATGCACCTTTTAACAACAAAAAATGCTATTATTTGTTATTAAAATTAAAAAGTATTTTTTGATTAAAAGTGCCTTTTTGACAGTTTTGACAATATATATGCCTTATGATACAGCTATATATTCGGCTCTTTGATTTAACAATCAGTAGCGTATCCAGTTGGGAGCGAAGGGGGGTTCCCCCCGCCGCCCCAGATGCATCAAACCTTTGGCGCCCCTCGATACGGACATAACATCTGGCTTTCCGGCTTTCTTTTTTTGAAATTTCATAATAAATTCATTTTATATCACAAATCCGGAGAAAAATTAAACAAAAAAAAAAAAGCTCAAACGAAAAACGGCGCCCCAGTTGAGCTTTGCCTCCCCCTCCCCCCCGCCCTTAATAGCTCGTTACGCTGCTGTTAACAACTATTATAATTATTAATATATAGGCCTACAACCCTTTTAAATGGTTTTTTTTATCTTCATTAAATGTATATTTTTAGCTCTGATGATGGTTCAAACCTAAAATCGAAACGTTAGCCGTGGACTGTTCTCCATAAAGAAACTACATTGGCTGCATTTTCTTCTTGCCTTTTTCCTTTATCTTTCAACAACAAATAGTCCCTTCTTCAAGTGCCAAAAATGCTGAAAGTGACAGGTGATTCCTTCTATACTACCTGTATGTCGTGACCTTCATGTCCACAACCCTTATATAGATTTTTAGAAAAGTAAAAGCATCAATTAACTCAATTGCAAACTTTGGAGTTCAATCCTCGAAGGATAGGCTAAATTTAATTCTTGCCTCATGGCTCACCCCCTTTTCTATTTTGAAAAGGAAAATCTCGAAAACTTTGTCTCCTTCATTTTTAAATATTTATTTGTTGAATTAAAGATAATTACAGTTCAAAATAATTTTTTTTTCTCTTATACTGAATGAATTACTCTTCTAAGGCATTATCATTGCTCATCCTGCTTAATTATGTCCTCTGATAAAGTTTATATTCGTGCAGGTGATGTCAAAAGGCTGATATGATAAATGATAAAATGGCTATGCAAGATTTTTGAATGAAGAAAGGGCGAGAGCAAAAAGTGGAAGGAGAAGAAAAAAAAAATGTAGATCAAGCAAAATTTCAATAGAGAGACTGTCATCTGAATTACAGATTAATCAGAAGGAAATTTGGAGAAATCCACGTCAGTAGTGATTTCTTGTTCGAGGAAATTCCCTCGTTTCATTGGAATTTAATATACAGTATGTATATTATAGATCTGTTATCTGTTGATGGAAGATAAATGTTTTTCCATCTATTATTTTCGGGAAATAATAAACAAATCTGCTTTTCTAAACTGACACTCGATATAATCCCTCGCCTCTCTCATTATTCAACAAATATATATATATATATATATATATATATAAATGATTTCAGATTAAAATAGTCAATTATGAGTTTGATATATTGATTCAAACTGATAGTTTCTTTGTAAGAGGTGTGCATTTTGTATTAAAAAATAACTCAAAACAATGTAATGGGGGCTGTAATCTGGTGTTACTGGTCGCACAGCACACAATTTTTACTTATTTTCGGTAATTTAAAGGTGCATATTGTACTTGTTTACCAGAATATATATACAAATCATATTTTTAAGTATTAATTTTTAAAATTTTATATTGAAAATAAAATTTTTTCCCAAAAAAATTATTTTTCTTAAATCGGGGAAGAGGATGGTAATTACCCCCTTTATAACCCCTCCCCCTTGTATCCGCCCTTGAAAGAAAGTCACGATATTTCATAAATAAAATCGTTTTGCACAAAATACTCTAATATACTGCTTTGTTTTTAAACTTTGTGTCTATTATTAATTAGATTTGAATAAATAAAGTGGTTGTCTTCAGCGGTGTAACTAGCCTTCAATGGCTGAGGGGGCGAAACTCATCTAGGGCACCGTTTTAGCTTGACAGGGAGGTACCAAACTTAAATATCAAATTTTAACCTCAAAGCTTTTTGTTCACAGACAAACAGACCATTTTTTAAAATTAAAATCATATATTTACGTCCATATCGTATTTTTGACACGATCTTAACACATTTTCTATATTACATAAGTACATTGGCGTAGCCAGAAATTTTTGATGGGGGGATCAAGAAATTTTTTTCAAAAATTTAAGATTATTTTAGGGTATTGATAAATCATTTTGGTTTCTTTTTTAGCTAGATTAAATTATTATATTTTACTTTCTCTTACCCTATGTGAAATATAATTTGTATTAAATATCTTGTCATAGCTTGGGTCCCATGGGGGGGGGGGGGGTTTGAACCCCCAAAACCCTCCCCTGGCTACGCCTATGCATAAGTATATAGGTAAGAGAAAGTAAATACAGTTGTGTAGTGTGTGTTTTGTCACAAAAATTTTACTTTTAAAAGTTTATTATTTTATAATTTGTAACATGTAAGAAATGTATTTTACCGAATTTTCCTTAACTGAACTCCACTCCGTTCGAATATGCTGTGTTGCTCACCATCATCGCCAATTGCGTCGTTCTAGCCCTCGAGGAGCATCTGCCTTGCAAAGACAAGACGACATTAGCACAGAGTCTGGTGAGTACAGCCTCTCTCTCTTCATTTATTAGTGCAAATCTGAATTATACAGAAGAGCTTTGGTAGTTTGAAACAGAACCAACTTATTATTATTATTCCTATTATTTTCAAGATTGGGATAGGGAAATTAGAGTTTGACCTCACCGGAGTTACCCTTATAATATATTATAACGTGTGCAGTTTTAATGATTGATTCAGAAATGCTCAATATTACTTTTTTTCTTTATAGAAAATATTTCAGCTATTTAACATCTGTTTCTCATAGTATTTATTTCTTTGATCTGTTATTCAAAAGGGTGATTTGAGAATGGTGTGGGGGAAGAGATTGATTTTTTGTGGAAAGTGACGTTTCGTAACAGCCTCGGCTTTGATAACGTTACTTCCAGAGGCGGCGCGTCCACTAGGCAAACTAGGCGGCCGCCTAGGGCGGCAACCTGGAGAGGGCGGCAAAAAGGAAAAAATAAACAAAAAATTTTGGCTCCGCAAGCGGCACCCGAAAAAATTTTCGGGCCTGGGGCGGCAACCTGGAGAGGGGGGGCAAAAAGGAAAAAATAAAAAAAAAATTTTGGCTCCGCAAGCGGCACCCGAAAAAAATTTTGGTCCCCGGGAAAAAATTTATGTTCCGCGGGCGCCACCCGGGAAAAAATTTCGGTCCCGGGGGCGGCAAAATTTTGTGTCTCTAAAAAAAAAGGTAAAATATTTTTACGGGCGGGAAAAAATTTTTCCCGGACGGAGAAAAAATAATTTTGGTTCCGCGCAAGAGAAAATGTTCCGCAGGCGGCACACGGGAAAAAATTTTGGTTCCGCAAAAAAAAAAAAAAAAAAAAAAATTTGAGATCGGGGAAAATTTTAAGGAGGGGGCGGCAAATTAAATTTTTAAAGTTTTTTGGGGGGGGCGCAAAAAATATCTTGCCTAGGGCGGCAGAATAGCTTGCGCCGGCCCTGGTTACGTCCTTATATATCAAACGTCCGTCCGGGATCGTTAAAGTAACTTGTAGCTTTAATCGTATCGGTCGTGACGTACAGCTTTTGACGTTTACTCTATATACCATGTGACTTGAATTATTTTATTTTTTTTTTTAATACCTCTAAACAGGATAATATGAATGATAGAATAAGTTTTGTTAAAAAATATTTAAGAAATATTAATATAATATTATAAAATATTTGCAAGGTCTTTCGTTCTTAAATATAATAGTCTAGTCGAAATAACTTATTAGCATGGAAAATATTCCCAAGTTTATGAAAATTTTACAGTTTATTTGAGAGGGGGGGGGGAGGGTATGTCTATCCTAGTTTTCGACCTCGAGAATCATGTGCTAACTTGAGGGAGAGGGGAGAGCAAAAACTTGAAAAATTTTTGACTTTTTTCAGTTTATCTCTGATATCTCGTAAACTAAGCATATTTTGTGCACCATACCTCAATACAGAGTTCTAGAGCATTAAATTTTCTAAAATTTGGTACATCAAATGAATGTATAGACCCAATATTAACTGAGATAGTCAAAGCTTGAAAAAAATTTACATTTCTTGAAAATATATCTAACTTTGACCGGCCGTATCTCAGTTAATATTGTGTCTACAAATTCGTTTTAGGGACAATATTAAGTCCCATCCATGCGTTTCCTACTTGTGATTATTTCATTGTTTTTTAAAAAATATTATTTATTTTTTATTGGAAACTTTCTTGGTTCAAACCTAGATAATTTTCAATAAATATTTTCATTTTCTTCTATAAAAACAATGTAATAATCACAAATAGAAAAAGCATGGGCGGGACTTAATATTGACGCTCACTGTACCATATTTTAGCAAATCTAATATCCTACAACTTAACATAGAATCATGGTGAACAAAATATTCTTAGTTTATGAAATATAAGCAAAAAAAAATCCAACATTTTTGAAGATTTTGCCCCTCCCCCCCCCTCCTCCTTCAAGTTAGCACAGGATCCTAGAGGTCAAAAACTTAGCATAGGCATCCTAGAGTACCTTCAAATAACCTGTAAAAATTTCATTAACTTCGGATTATTTTCCAGCTACCCTCCCCCCCCCCCCCCGCCCCTATTTTTCATTATATCGATTCGACTAAAAGATAAATTTTAAAAAATTATTCTAGAAAAACTCATAAATATTTTTTTGATAAAAAAAATTAAAATTTTAAGGTGATCATTCACGAAATACATTCTAATTTTGTAAACATATTTTTCTCAAATAAAAATCTTTGAAATTGACACTCAAAATTTCTGGCCACTTCTTCACAAGGGTGTTCTCTCGGTGATTCTCACTAATCGTGTTGGTTACGAGACCAATCCAGTCAAATTTCGGTGTGTGCTCACATTTATTTAAACTACTTATAATATTAGATATAAAAATCTTGGTCCCTATTTCGGGTATTATGAGATAAAACATTGTATAAATAATCTCTTTGATGAGATCAAAATGATCCATTTTAAATCTCTAACCTCACACCTGCCATTACCGATAATTCAAATTTTTACTCATTATATATTTTATTTTGATCTGGTTCATAACAAATTTGAAATTTATTTTAAAACAAGTTTCTATTATATTTTATATTATAATATAATATAAAATTTAAAAAGATAGGCCTAATTATTTGTTTGAAATAAAAAAATAATACTCTTAGGTTATATTCATATTATTATCTAACAATTGTAAGTATATGAAAATTATTACTTTTTTTTTTTTTTAGGAAAACACGGAGGCATATTTCCTGGGTATTTTCTGCGTAGAAGCGTCCCTTAAAATCTTAGCCCTAGGTTTTGTACTACATCCTCGGTCGTATTTACGAAATATTTGGAACATGATGGATTTCGTCGTAGTTGTAACAGGGTGAGTTTTATTTTCTCTTTATATCAATTAATTTTTTTTTTTTTATCTAACTAGATTATTATTATTTTTTATTTATTTTTTTTTTCAATTAATTGATTATTGAGTACTTGTCAAAACTTTTATTTTGCAGGCTAAATGTATGTCCATTGTCATGCTAATATTAATTTTTGTTTGTTTTATTTTATTATTTTTTTTTTTAGTGTACCGTAATCATGAACGTATTATGAATTTGTCGGTTTTTTAATTTTCTCTATACAAAATGGATTTAAAAAGTTTTAAGAAAATAAGATCTGAAAAATTTCCTTAAATCAGATTTTCTTAAAATACAATTTACTATCAGAATAAGCCCATTATTTATTCTTATGGTAGGTAGAGTAAAATACCTTCTATATAATACTAAATATTACTAAATCAATTTAAAGTGGGCAATGGCGCAAGGATTTGTCTCTGGGGGAGGGTTTGATTTATTTTGCTTTAGCATTAAGCAGCGGGGGTTTCGGTTTATGGTTAATACTTTTTAAAATAAATTAAAAAAAATTTTTTAATAAAATGCAAGAAAGATTCTAAGGCCAAAAATTAGGTAAAATTAATTAAAATTATCACCTAGCGGTATGATTGGAACATTCAAAATCGATAGAGTTAATTTACAGAAAATCAAAAAAAGTACATCAGTAAAATACTAGTATTCTTTGGCCAATTTTATTTAAAATTCTCAAGGCACCTTCTAAATGGGTAATTAGGTTAAGTATAAAATTTGAGTATCGAGAGAATTTTCGTTTTTGAGTTATTTTGTTAACCCAGATTTTTTAATATTTCACTTAAAATTCATTAAATTTATTGTGAAAAAGAACTAAAATTCACGCTAAAAGGGAAATCCTGTCTTTTAATGACAATTTTAAGAAAAGCAATAAAATCTCTTTCCTAAAAATGTAGGTAAATGTTTCGATATTTTAACAGAAAAAGACCTTCGTAGAATTTTACAATTTTTCACAATAAATTTAATGAATTTCTAGTGAAATAACAAAAAATGTGGGTTAACAAAATAACTCAAAAAAGAAAAATCTCTCGATACTCAAATTTAGTACAACTAACAATAAGTACTCATATCGTCGCGAGGAAAATCAATCAAATCAAGTAAAAACTACTAGAACATTATTATTGTACTTTTCTAATATTGTTTTCTATTTTTTCAAAATCGACTCTAATGTTGTGATTATAGTGGAGAATTGGAGATATCAGACAAATTGGGATTGTCCAGGATAATAAAACTCGCAGGATAAGATATTTCGGCCTGAATTTATTTGACCATCTGTTGCATTATGTGTATAATTCCCGATAACTGAAGATGGCCAAATAAATTCAGGCCGAAACGTCTTATCCTGGGAGTTTTATTATGCTGGACTATCCCAATTTGCCTGATATCTCCAATTCTCCACTTATCTAGGACTCATTTTTCTCTCTCCTGAGGGGGAGTGACTCTACCACCCCCCCCCCTGGTTTCGCCACAGAATGAGGGCTACAAAAATACTAATAGGCCTATACTGTATTAACAACAAGCAAACAAAGTTAATCAACAACGAATGTACGATTAAAAAGAGAATGACTTACCATTATTTAATTAATTCTTTCATCAAGAAATATTACAAAACCTGGAAATATATTACTTCTAAGATAATGGTCATAGAAGAATTGCTTTTGTTTTATTTCGGTCTAATCTCTAAACCCTATAATTCCAAACTTGAAAGTCTTGAAAGAAAGAAAATCCCAACCAAAACTTTATAAACTAAACATTGAGTATTTTCATCACTCTTCAAAACACCCTATTTTAGACTTGTAAGGTAACCTAGGAAAGGATTCCCATGTCTCTGAGGGTGCAAAATCGACTTAGTTCATGATTACATTTCGGAATTTTTTCCTTCTCCGTCTTTAGGACAGTGATTTTTATTTTTTCCTTAGCCCAAGTCTCGATGCTACGAACGTGTCGGGATATTTTTATAGGTCGATGACCATCTTTGCTGAGTCGAACGTGGACGTGGATTTGCGGATGCTGCGCTCATTCCGTGTTTTGAGGCCACTCAAACTGGTGTCCCGGATTCCAAGTAAGTCGTCGAATTCGTCGACGACACCATCGCGGGACACAATCCCACACCTCACAATAAAAATAAAAAAAATATCTCCAAACTACTAATATAATCATTCAATAACTCAATTATACACAGAAACACACCCATAGACATACACACTTGAGAATGTCATCCAGAAACAACAGCTTGTCCTGGGGCTTTGAAGAGTCCCGGAGTAGACCTTAAATTTTGAGTCTCAATCAGTCTAGTACATCCAATGGGACCAGTAATTTGTTGTTGTTGTTTTGCAGTGCAGTCCAGTGCTCATGTCTTCAGATCCTGTTAGTGTTGCCTGCTAGATTTTAGAAATAAATAAATAAAAAATATGTATCGAATATTTATATTTCTATAAAAATATAAATATTTTTTTTTTAGTCGTATCAAAACTAACTTCTCCTTTTTGCAGCTTTAAAAAATAGAACAGGTGGCTGCATGAACGACAGCGGCTTTATTTTCATTAGTGTATTTCTTATTAAATTTTGTATTTTATTAATGCTAGTTTTTTAGTGGTTTAGTAAAAAATTAGAGGGTTGTAGCCTAGTCGAATCTCGCTGGCCAAGCCCTAGCCAACCCTTCACTAGACACTTTATATCTAAGCAAAACTTTGAATTTTTTATTATAACTATTCTATCTATATATTTGCATTCGTTATATGCTTTCAGTTCAGCTTTCAAATTTTTGTAGTAAATTTTTCGAAGCATTTGTTTGAATGCCTTAATTTATATATACATATATTATTTTATGTATATATATTTATAGATTAGAAGTTGTTTTAAACTATGCCAAAAATCAATTTTGTTGTTATATATACTATATAAATATTGTGTTATTTAGATTAGATATTTTAGAATATTTTATTAGAAATTATTTATATATATATTTTTTTAATTATCGATCGTGGCATAGCCTAAAACAAAAATCCGTTCCCTATTAAACATATAAATAAACGCGATCGGTTCGATGGGTTTGGCCAATCAGGTTTTTAATAAATTCATATTTTGTAATCAAGATAAATTTTTATAATTCATTCAAAAAGAACGGCTAATTAGCTGTAGATGAGTGTGTGTGAGTGGAAACTAGGCTATAGGCCAAGAGACGTTTTGGAAAACAAAATCCAAAAAAATAAATAAATAAATTTTGTAGTCCCGCGGATTGCCGGCCTTCCTATACAACCATTGGCTTGATTCCGCAGGTTCATAGCAATGTTACCTTTCAAAGATATGGACATGGATCTACGAACACTGAGGGCCATTCGGGTGCTCAGACCACTCAAACTCGTCTCTGGCATTCCGAGTAAGTAGTACACAACTCAATCTGGGAGAAAACAAAAACAAAAAAAAAAAAAATATATTCAGTCAGTCGTCACGTCACGTCTTAAAGACCAATGAGTTTTGGAGAAAATAACCAGCCGTTTTCCAATCATATGCAATCATTTCGAAAGACATACATCCTCGTTTAGTGGAAGTTGATGGTTTTTCCAGCATTTTTGTCTAAATAATCCAAGTCTATCACGTAAGCGAAATAATATTTTACTTTTAATAATAATTAATTAGCCAGTTACAAATGCATGTGTGCCAAGTAACTTGGTATGTGTTTGGTATTTAGCAAAATATCAATTTCATACTCTTGGGCTAAGGTTATAGTGAACGCAAATTCTGACGAGTGGTCGAAAACAGCAAATTATTTGGGAGCAGTCGTAATATCACTCCCATATAATTTGCTTAGATTGATTATTCTGACGAACTCGTCAGAATTCGCATCCACTGTAACATTAGCTTAAGTTTGTATTAATATATTGTACTCGGAATAACTCTAATTTGTCGGTCTAAACAAACACACACTGGTTTACCCAGTCATAGTTGGTTTTTCTCAAATTGATTAAAATCATTTCACATTCACCAAAAATTCCCAACGATTTATTAATAGGGAACTTCAATATGAGACTTTTCTTTTTTCTTGGAGCTAAAGCTTATTATTAAAGTCTTCTTGTCCTTGTAATGAACTCGTATTCTCCTGCTTAAATTAAGTCTTCTTCACCATCCTCTCTTAAGTCATTAGTGTCAGAACTGACACGTTGTAGAGTAAATTTCATACCACTACTGAGGTGGGTTTCCGTTTCCTTCCTTATCTCAAATAGAGTTGGTTAATTTTTTTTCCATGAGGTGGATTTGAACTCGAGTTGTCTTCCAATATAACTGCTTTATCCCCTCGGCAAATCGCCACCTCCACACCATCCTTTATCAACTTTAATAAATATTTAAAGCAAAAGAAAAAAAAAAATTATAATTATTATCTCTTTCAAAAATAAGGAAACGCCTGTTAGAGTTTCCGTTCTCTCTGCTTAGAGAAAAGGAAATACTCCCTCCCCTTTGAGCCCTTAGGGGCTCTTCCTTATTTTTGAAACAGATAATATAAGAAGATGACTTGCGTATGCACTTTGTAATAAATTTAATATAAGGTGAATGGTAAAAATGGCTGGTTATTTTGTTAATCCATCAAATCTTCATTGATTATTAAAAACTAAAGCCACTCGCGTCGAATCAAATAAAAAAATCCAGATCCATGCGTCTTAATATTTTAGTTTAGTCGCACCATCTTATAAATACACCTTTGTGTTTTAGCTTTATTTATTTTTATAAAAAAAAAAAAACAACCTAGAATATTTTTGGATTGAGCTTTGTTTGGTGAAATTTCAGAACAAGAAATTAATTATCTTGTTTTGAAATTTTCTTATTTAGAAATTCATTAGAGATAATTAATCTCCATAGTTAGGCCTCTATATACATATATATAAATACATATACATATCAATATATAGATTGTAAGGTAGATTTTTAGATTTGCGTGGAGTATCTATATATTTAATATGTTTTAGAAATTAATTTTTGCAAGTCGTATTAAATTTTTATTAGAGAAATTTAAAAACTAATATAATAAATAAATAGTTTTATCTATTTAACAAAATTAAAAAAAAAAAAAAGAAAAAACTATTCTAATATGAGTTTGAAATTTCAGTTTCAAATTCTTATTAGATCCCAGGCAGCTGCTGATGTAATATTGATATGATTTATTTTAAAATCATAATTTTAACTTAATTTATGTTAATATTACATCATACTGCCGCCTGAGATATCAACATTAGAATAAGTTTTTTAAAATGTTTCATTCTGACAAATTTGAGAAAATTAATAAAAATCACCTAATATTTCAAGTAATTAAAAAAAAAAATTATATTTCAAACAAAATTAAACTGTATAACACAGGGGAACAGTGATTTTGTTGCCGGAGTATTTGAAGCTATTCCTGGGTATTTGGGGAGCGCTGATTTCAAAATTCACTTTTTCCCCAACACCTCTAGGTTTGGAGCTATAGAGAAAATTAAATTTTAATAGAAAATGTGCTCGAATTTTGAATTACCTAGATTTTTTAAAGCGTTACTCTTTAAAAATATGCAGATAAATGAATTTGATATAAATATAAATTTTCAGTTCAATTGGAGGTGATTTACTTGTGCAAAATACGGCTAATAGCTTAGATAAATCGAATTTTTTCAGTTTTTTTTTTACTTTGGACCGAGACTGCTTAAATTGTTGACATATGTCAATAATGATAGTCTGGAAGCCACGGGTTCGGATCCCAGGGAGTCCGATGAATTTATTTAAATCATTTGGATACCAAATGATATAAATAAATATGCAAAGCCCCACTGTCTAGACCCCAAGGCGGGCGGCACAGTTTCTCATAGTTAAGAAAAGGCGAAGGGGGTCCAGGGAGGCAAATCGCCCCTAACTAGACACGAAGCCCACCTCAAAAATCATATATTTATAATATATTCTTTCCAAAAATCATTCATTCGTGAAAATCTGTTTTAACAGATTTTCACGAATGAATAATTTTTGGAAAGCCGAAGAACTGTATAATATCATAAATATATAGTTTTTGTATTTAGGGATGAAAAAATTGTATTAGGGGTGTCCAAAGTAAAAAAAAAAAACTCAAAAAATTCGATTTTTCTAAACTTTTAGCAGTATTTCGCACCTCTAAATCACCTCCGATTGGATTGAAACTTCATATTTCTATGTAATTCATGTATCTGCATACTTTTAAGGGGTAACGCCTTAAAAAATCAAGATAAATCAAAATAAGAATTTAATTTTCAATTTTCTCTTCATCTCTAGAAGCAGTGAAGATGGGACGAAGCTGACGGAATTTTTGGATTCAGCGCTACTCAGGAATAGCTTCAAATACTAAAAAAAAATAATTTTTCTTCCCTTGTGTTATATCAAAAAAAAAGTATTTTATTATTATAGAAAGATTTTGATTTTTAGCTCTTATTTTGTTTCAAGAACTTGTAGAGAAATACAGTAATTTTTTTCTTTTAGAAAAAAAAAATTAGAATAAAAAAAATAATAGGTGAAATTTATTAGACAACTAATAACAAATAGAGAAAAAAAGAATCAAATTTGTCAGAAAAATTGTGTTGAATAATTTTTTTTTTAGATTTTGTCTAAAAAATAGAAGAAATTCTAAGTATTTTGCGCGTGTGTAGGTCTGCAGGTGGTGCTCAAATCCATCATCAAGGCGATGGCACCTCTCCTGCAGATTGGCCTTCTCGTATTGTTTGCCATTGTGATCTTCGCTATCATCGGTCTCGAGTTCTACTCGGGTGCTTTGCACAAAACGTGTTACAGCCTTGAGAACCTCGGTGAGATCTCTTTTAATTTTATTGAATGTATGTAGCGTGTGGAGAAAGCTGACATCATTATTTCTGGTTAATTATCGACCGGAATTAGGAAAACCCGACCACTGGTTTTCACCGGTTACATTTTTTTTTTTTTTTTGTCTAATTACATTTATTCATAAAGCCTTTTATTTATCCCAAAGGAATTTTTGACAAAATTTTAGCGTTTATACATGTATATTTTAGACCTAGCAGCAATAAGCTTTTCATTTAATATGATTATTTACTATTGAAGCTTGTAGTAGTTGTGTAGAAGCTTGAAAATTATTTAATATTGAAGCCCAAATATTTTATTTGGCTGTTTCTTATCAAGTTTTCCAAAATGAAAAAGCTTTATTTAAAGCCGACTTCTTTTCGTTCCGGGTTTTCCAATTTTGAAATTGAGCTGTTTTTATAAGAACGAATTAACCTAGTTCTTTTGTTCCTTTTAGATTCTCGTTCTTATGAACTAGTTCAGTGTCAATGATCCATTAACTAAATTCATATTAGTACTTTTATATTTAACTTATGATTTCTATTATAATAAATCAAATAACTTTAATTTCTATTATAATTGTCATTATTATATATAATTATGGAAACTATACATTTGAATATTTCATTAATTATATAACTTTATGAATTTGATCTTCTAACCTCTTCAAAGATAATTGTAATTTCTAATAATATTTATAAAAATAATTCCATCTTTTTATATAATTACTTTAAAAACAATTTCCGTCAATATCCAAAATGATATTCAATTATCTTTTTGGAATTGTTTCTTTTTAGGAAAAATTACCCCCTTGTAGCAAAAGTAGAGGTCTTGCTTCCTTGATTGGTTAACTTCCTATCCTGTAAAAGAAATTAATTTCAATCATATTAAAAAGCCTAGTACTATAATATTAAATAAATTCTTACGTCTCCTCATATTGTGGTTTGTTAACACTTGTTCTCCTTTGCAGATGAGATTGTCCAAGAAGGCGAGGCGGCCACCCCGTGTAACACAGGCAACAGCACTGAAGCTCCTCCAGGGAGCTATGTTTGTAACAACAGCCAGTCTATTTGTTGGGAACGATGGGAAGGCCCGAATTACGGAATCACCTCGTTTGATAACATCGGATTTGCGATGCTCACCGTGTTCCAGTGTATCACCATGGAGGGCTGGACCGCCATTCTCTATTGGGTATAAATAAATAAATTATTCTTCATCTAGTGTTAATTTAATTCTTTTCAAAAATTTATATTTTTCGCCATGTTTTGTTAAATTTTTATTTACCTGAAACTCGTAAATAGGAAAAAAATGGAACACTCTAGGGCAGTGCTTCTTAAACTTTTTGAAGTTACGGCCCCTTGGCAATTATATTTTTTGAATTTTATAATTATAAACCAAGTATTTAAAATTATTTAACACTAACTAAAAACACTAATCAGGATCCGAAGGAACTTTGCAACCAGGGGATAAAATAAAAACATATATATTTTATTTTTATTCGCCGAAGTTCATTAAGGCAAATTTTGTTAACTATACACGATCCACCTATTTTTATTCGCCGATGTTTCGGTCGCCAATCACGACCTTCATCAGGGTAAATATTGTTAACTATACACGGTCTATAGTTAACAATATTTGTCCTGATGAAGGTCGTGATTGGCGGCCGAAACGTCGGCGAATAAAAATATGTGGATCGTGTATAGTTAACAATATTTGCCTTAATGAACGTCGGCGAATAAAAATAAAATAAAAGATTTTTTTTTAATCTGTTAACTACAAAGTTCCTTCAGAACCTGATTAAATCTCCACAGCCATAAAACATTAAGTTTAACAATAATAATTTATTTGTTACATTTGCGACTCTTCGCGGCCCCCCTGCGGGGAATCCATGGCCCCCTAGGGGGCCGCGGTTCAAGACTTTAAGAAGCACTGCTCTAGGGAATCAATCCCATGGTTTATGTCTTTTTATACTCTGCACCTCTTATTTAAGCTCTTAAGATGTGCTTATTTTAAACGTAATTTAAATTTAAAATTGATTGACTATGGTCTGAATAGATTTGTTAGTTTTTGCTTGCTCAAAGGTAGACAACCCAAACTTTAATTGGTCCAGAGCGCTTTTAAGCGGACCACGTGTTGTTAAGCTAGAAATTAACAACGAAAGAATAAATAAAAAATAAATAAACATGTTTGGTCCACTTTGGAGAAGCTCTTGATCAATTAATCAAAAAATCAATTTATAATTTGACAAGTCTAACTAAAATTAACCAAACACTAATTAATTTCTACTGCTAGTCTTCTAGAATCTTCATTAATTAATTGTAGTAATCATTTTTTTGCTATTCAATCTAAAATTAACAAATTTTTTCCAGACAAACGACGCTTTGGGATCCACCTACAACTGGGTCTATTTTGTGCCTCTGATTGTGCTTGGCTCCTTCTTCATGCTCAACTTGGTTCTTGGTGTTCTCAGCGGGTCAGTTGTCATCTGATCTTTAATATTGAATATTTAAATTTAAGTTACCACAATTTTTTTTAATATCAAATCTCTGCCCAGAGGTTGGCCTTGTTTATCCCAGATTTAGAATTTAATTTGGTACATCGTTGAATTCGGTTTAATGTACCATTCACTTACACTAAGTTCCATGATGAATTTTGTTTAAACTATCTGTTAATTTTATTCCCAACTTTTGAACGGGAAGAATATATAATATTACTTAAATATTAGATTTTCAATTTTACCATGTTTTAACATTTTTTTTAAAGGGACATTCAGGTCTATTCTCTAAAAACAGACGACGTTAAAATTTAACATCATAAATTGGGTGTTAAAAAGTAAAGTAATAACATCAGGGTTAAAAAAATGCTATTCTCTAAACCAAGTTTTAAACAGCGACATTAACATTTCACTTTTAGCACCAGGTGTTAATGATCCATATGAAGATAGCTATGTTTTCTGCTTGTTCTTGATTTGTCATTCTCAATCTAGTAAGCCCATCTGACACACTTCTAAAATTCTATTCTTTTCTTTATTTAAAAAAAAAAACACAATTTCTTTCCCATTCCCACTTACATTCACACACAGTATTTTTGGCAACTTAGGTCATATAAGACTTTTTACGATAACCGATATTATGAATATATATATATTGGGGTCCAGGCATCCTTATTTAAGCCATTTGGTATCCAAATGGCTTAAATAAAATCATCGGACTGCCTGGGATTCGAACCCTCGACCCTTGGTATACGAGGCAGGCGCGCTACTAACTACGCCAAGCTCGAGGGCAAAATGTTATTCTCTAAACCAAGTTTTAACAGCGACCTTAACATGTTGCTTTTTATCTCAAAGCTGTCAAAATCATAATCTTATTTTTTGGTTACAGACGCCAGATGATTTGATGCATTAAATACCGCGTTAAAATATTAAGGGCACCCCCTAGACATGACATTAATTTTTAACACTATTGACTAAATAGCGTTAATGTTTTTGCTTACAGAATAGAACGTTAATGTTTTTGCTTACAGAATAGCAATTTGAGGAAAGGGGTGTTAAAATTAACGCTGATTTTAGATGTTAAAAGTGCTTAGAGAATAGACATGATTATCTCTTTGAATGATTTTAAAACAATTTAATAACTTTTTCTTAACCTAATTGGAATCATCTCTTTTATTTTAATTCTCATTTTATTTATTATATTTATTTTTCTTTCTTGTTTTTAAATTTGTAACATTTTCATGTCAGTGAATTCTCCAACGAGAGAACCCGCGTAGAAAGACGAGCAAAATTTCACCGGGCACGAACAAAACGTCAATTGAGAGAGTCCATGGAGGCTTATCTTTCGTGGATCACATATTCAGGTGTCAAAACTAACGCTAACGCCCTTATGGGTGCAAATCAATTAGGGCTATTTTCCTCTTAAGTCCCAGCCTCCCACAAAAACCTTTATATACATTAGTTGCGAAACCTTATTTTGTTATCTCACTTATATTGGCTATATTTTTGAAAATAAGTATACCCTTTTTTTTAAGAATAATATAACTAAGTAAATTTTGATCGTTTTCTAATTCGATCTTTAATTCTCATTAAAAGATTCTTAATTTCTCGTCTAGCTAGTTTTACAAATGTTTTTGATAAAATGATTAAGGGATCTTTGAAATTCAGCTGTTTTGTAATACTTCAATAAAACACATTATTTCAGGTGATTTCAAAAAAATTTTTATTGGACTAATGTATGACATTTAAACAAAGAACAGTGCTTGCCTCTTGCTACTCACCAATAACATGAATGAATTTCGTCCTTCAGTTCAGAATCGATAGAGATTCTTACAAACTTGGCTTTTCACCCAACTCCAAAGAAATTAATCCGACGCTCCCAGA
Source organism: Euborellia annulipes (assembly GCA_023213315.1). Classification (NCBI taxonomy): domain Eukaryota; kingdom Metazoa; phylum Arthropoda; class Insecta; order Dermaptera; family Anisolabididae; genus Euborellia; species Euborellia annulipes. The sequence continues at coordinate 49,182 of JAKCPI010005853.1, forward strand.
TCACTTGATTGCCAATTAACTTCAAAATTTCAGGGGATTACTCGTTCAAAATTTTAATTAATGAAACCTCTTAATTTTTTTTATTTTTAAATTTTCTTGCACCATTTAAAAATTTTAAATATCATAATCAACCAATTGCCATTGTCTTTGTAACAATAACGAGAAAATTGAAAATTTTGACAAAAGAATGTACAGGGAGGGACAATATTAAGTCCCACCCATGCGTTTTCTACTTGTGATTATTCCATAGTTTTAAAAAAAATATTATATATTTTTTAATGGAAACTTTCATTGTTCAAACCTAGAAAATTTCCAATAAAGATTTTCATTATCTTTTATAAAAACAATGAAATAATCACAAGTAGAAAACGCATGGGTAGGACTTAATATTGTCCCTCACTGTACCCTATATCTGCTACGGGAAGTTGCAAAGGGCGCTGATACTGCTTTTTGAGTTTAAATACAATAAATTAGACTTCAATGACAAATAAAAAAATTTTTTTGAAATCACATTCAGATTATGTTTTATTCAAGTATTTAAAAAACCGCTCAAATTGAAAGACTTTATATTTTAGAATTATTACCAAAGAACGAATATACCATCTATTGCAATAGTATTGGGACTAAAGCCAGGTTGTTAGGCAGCCCAAATGGCAGCCCACCCACACTAGAGCTTTCTTGCCTGGGTGAGAAATACCTTTTTCAAAGCAGACAATAGGCCGAACGACCCTGTTTAACAATAAAGGAATTGTCCGCTTTGATAAAGGTATTTCTCACACAGACAAGCTGCCTAACTATCGGGTTTTAGTCTCAATACTATTGCAATAGATGGTACATCTAAATATTAATACTAACCAGATTCAAAAACTTATTAGATTATTAAGCTGTGACGAATCGGATGGCATATCACAAAAATCAGTATGGATGTCTTCTTATATTCGTTTCCGCTAACTACAATAGAACGAACTGCAACAAATTAATAATAAATCGAATTAGACGTACCAAGATGTTTTCTTAAGCCTATTTTCTTTAGACTTTTTTGAATATTTAAAAAATAAGAAAACAACTGAGTAATCAAGTACTTTACTCGCTTTTTATGTAGAGATTACAAGTAATTGAACCTTTAAGCTCTTATTTTACCAAAATAAATATTTACCCTTTTAAAGATTTGAATCCATCCCGTTGGTTTTATTAATATTTTAATTATGGTAAATAATTTAAGCTTGATAAATTATAACATAGTTATTAGTAGTATTGCTAATGCTTTGATTTGAGACACCCTAAAATCTCCCCGCAGTGAGTTCGCCAAGGAAAGAGAGAAAGTGGAAAATCGGCAAACGTTCCTGAAACTGCGACGACAGCAGCAGCTTGAAAGAGAGCTAAATGGCTACGTCGAGTGGATATGCAAAGCAGGTGAGCTCCCAAAAAAAGGTAAAAACAAATCAACCAAAAATGACAACGTAAAAGAAAAAAAAGCACTCCTGCTCAGGAAGCTTTTACTAAGATAAAGGTATTTACAAGTTGACCTTATCTAATTTGGATACCTTCTTCAGCTTGCTAGTTATCAGATTTATTAATAAAAAATTATTCTATGATACAGGGTATCTTTAAATGTAGATTTTCATTTCTCTCTCTCTAATATATTAGTTTAAAATTTATATTGTAGACATTTAATTAAGATTTATTTATTTACCTATTTTAATATCAAAATTTATTTAGAAAATTTTCATTTTTTTTAAATTTCAAGTTCTAGAAAATCTTTAATCTTTCTATATTAAAGAAAAATTAGACTTAGGGCCGGTAGCTTCATCTATGGGTAGTTAGTGGAGTCTCTGTTAAGTGGCTTTTTTTGTAGTGCAGAAACCCTCTTCAGTTTTATTCTTATAGTAAAATATACGGCATCTCATCATTTTATTGATAAAAGAAGTAGATATATTTGTTATTTTTATTTTGATTCTACTTCTTTTAACAATTAAATTAAGAGATGTGATGTATTTTACAATATGTTAAAGGTTAGGGCCGCTTGCGTCAGATGTAGCCATTTTGCTTTCAATTGGATAACCCAACTTTCGAGAATATGTATATGGATATATGTTGAATTTTTAGCCCAGCTCTCTCTTAATTTAGGTATACTCAAAAGTTGAGTTTAAGATATAACAAACGAGTGATATTAGAAACACAAGCCTGGCACCAGCATCCTAACTTCACGAATATAAATGACAGAAGCAATCTGCAATTTACCGCTTTTTTGTTATTATTCATTTTATCAGTCAGGATTATATTTCTAGGATATATGTCAAAGTGGTGAAGATGATTATTCGAATATTTTCTAATATCCAAGTTGTACTATGCTCGAGGGTTGGCTCCCTTTGGGATCTCATTGTGATTTTTAATTTTTGGTAAAAAAATTAATTATAATATTTATTTATCCTGCGGATTACGAATCTACAGTTGCTATACAATTCGGGTTCAAATCCCACTTGCCGTGAAAAAAACATTGCAAATGTTTGGAGTTAATCTCTGTTGAGAGATTGTAGAAAAAAATAATACTGAAGAGAGTTTCTGCATTACAATTTAACTATAGATCAACTAACTACCCATTGATGAAGCTTCCGGCCCTTAGAATTATTAAGTAGAAAATTTTAATAAGAACTATTTTTTCGTTAGAAAAAAAGGGGTATAAACCCATACTAGTGCATGAACTTTTTCAAGTCTTTCTATAAACTTTTATTATTAAAATTTTTTTTAGAATAATAGAAATATTACTTGAGATTAAATATTTTAGAGAAATATTAAAGATACTCTGTATTTTATTTTAATGTTTGTGTAACTAATTTTTCTCTTACGAATGTCTTTGCAGAGGAAGTAATCCTAGCAGAGGAACGTACAACAGAAGAAGAAAAATTGCACATAATAGAGGGTGAGGAATCGCCGGAAGTAGGCACCCCATCCCGCCTGTCAGCGCCCACACCCTTTCTAGCCATGCACTAGCATAATGCGTTAATCAACTTTAGGTTATTTATTTTAAGATCATAAATGATAATTGATTCTTTTATGTTGACAGCAAGAAGAAGAGCGGCGGCAAAGCGAAAGAAACTTAAAAACTTGGGTAAAAGTAAAAGCACAGATACAGAGGAGGAGGAAGAAGGGGAAGAGGAGGACGAAGACGGTAAGCATACATCTTGGAGGTTTTTTTTCTAGATTTTTTTTCTTCATTTTTTTCATCTCTTTTTTTGCGTTGAATCGACTTTTCCGAGCTTTAGGTTAATTTTCTTAAGATTAACTCTACGGCCGATTCCGTTTTTTGTCTTGCATTTGATTATCTATTTATATATATTTCCATTTTCTTTCTTTGGGGGTGATTTCTAATTCTAATTATTTTTAAAGCAGTTCTTGATGACGTAGAGTTGATCAAGAGAAAGAATGTATCTGGCATTGAAATGGATCCACCTTTTGTTTCAGAGCCTAAGAAAAAACTCAAAGGTATGAACCGTTTGTGTTTTCGCAGAAATGACCAAAAATCTGTAGCGGAATTAATAACAGCCTCGATATACATATACATTACATATTATATATATTCTTTCTAATAAATTGTAGTGCTCATCGCTTAGTGATCGTAATTAATATTATCAAGTAAATAGTAGTGTCGTTGATAATCTTTAAAAAAAAAAATGAATATTCTTACAGAATTTATTTTTTTTTGCGGCGCCGGTTCGTTCATTTCGGCGGCTAAAAAATAAAAAAAAAAACATATAATTTTTGTATCTGAAAGCCCCGTCCGTGATCGAGCCCGGGTCGTGATTCTCACACACAGTGAATGCAGAACAAGAGGCTGATGGTCGTGCCTATAAAATCTAGTGTGGATTCGTTTGGGCTTGCTTAGAGGATAAACTTTCTCCAGCAAGTGTTTGTCCTGAGCTTGTTGGAGATATTAAACATGTAGATGCCACTTAAAATACCAAAAAAATAATAATAATAAGGAATTTTAATTTTAACGTGTTATAGCAAATATCAGGTGTATGCATAAGTCTTTTCCGGTTTAACTAAGAGATGGCGTCAGCATCGTAATAATTTGACACATACGCCATTTTGTTCGTCTGATATTAACCTACAAACACACAAGTTAAGTCCGCCAAAAACTAGCCCTCTTTGTTTTATCGATGAGTGATCATGTGTTGTGCCTAAAAAAGAACATTTGATTTTCTTATTTAATCAAAAGAAAAAGGCTGTTGAAAGTCATCATTTGTTCATAGAAATATATGGGGTGTGCTCTGGTAGACTACAAAAGTACGAAAACGAGCAATTACAGGAGTTATTGGATGATGACCCAACTCAAACTCAACAGCAATTGGCAAAAGCATAAAATGTCTCACAAGAAACAATCAGCAGACCTTTACGAGCAATGGGGAATGACCGGAATGGGTTAAAAAACATGCCGAAGTGATTTTGTTACACGATATGCGCCGTCTCATACGGCAAAATCAGTGAAAGACACCTTGAAATCGCTTGGTTGGGACATCCTTCCTCACCCGCTGTACTCTCCAGACCTGGCGCCATCACCTCGTCTCGTCATTGGGGTCCATTGCAGTCCAGCAATTTCGAGCAAGAAGATGGCTCGACGAATGTTTTCCAGCAAAAGACAGCGGTTTTTCTGGCATGGTATTACCTGAAATATGGACGAAATGTGTAGAAGCCGATGTTCAATATTTTGAATAAAAAAAATTAATTTTTCTTGAAAATTCTAAATAAAAAAAAACTGGAAAAAAAACTATGCATACGCCTGGTATATAATATACTTTTAAAAAAATATATATTGACACGTGATTATTAAAATTCTCAAAATAAACAGATTTTTTTTTAGAAAACTCGAAACGAGTATTTTTTTTTTTTTTATTTATTAGACATTAAATTGGTAGCTTAGTGGTATCAATTCTAATGTAGCTATTGTTCTTGATTCGTAGAGGTCTCTTTTAGGGAATGTCTCCTTCGGTCACCGTAATCCGTAGCGTGGTTATGTCAGAATTTCGTAGTTGTTTGTGCTTGCAGTAAGAGAACGGGACGGCAGATTTTAACACACCTATGTCAAAAATATCTCACATTATTTAATGATATACAATAGTTTCATAGTATTCCAATTATTTAAAAAATAGTAATGTAGGTTGTAGTTTTCAAATAAAAATTTTCATTTTTTTTTTTCTATTATTTGAATTTTTTTACAAGACTTTATAGAGTGGTGTAGGAATTTGTATTCATTTTCTTTCTAATTAAATATATTAATTTAAAAAAAAATTGTGAATCATTTAGTTCGTACACCACTTCTATTAAATGCTGTAAATGAGTTGTTGCTATTTTTTTCCCAAAAAGGGCGCATTTCATCGTGTAATAACCTTTGGATACTTTGGTTTCAGGCTTCTCAAGAGCTTCCTATTTAAAATCCAAAGTGAAAAATAAAGGAGCGTGTGTACAATTTTGGAGAGCAGAAAAACGCTTTAGGTAAGATATTATTCCGCTTCACTTTGAAATATTTCTCGTTTTATTGTTTAGTTTAGTCTGATTTTAGTTGGCTAATCAAGAGGACTGATTTTTTTTTTTAATTTACTGGACATTGACATTTTCAAAGTTTTTCCCCTCGGGAAGCTCTACCCTTTCACTCTTGAGTTTTGGAAACAGATAAAGCCGGTTGAGTCCGGAGGCTGGACAGGAAGACGTTCGTTTTTTGTGCGAATGAGCAATGCACGTTGTCAGGGTCCACCACCCTCTCGCTACTTTTTGCACATTATTGCAGAAAAACGCCATCACTATCATCCCCCAAGGCTCCTACATTTTTACAAAAGGGGCAACTTTTTGACTCAACTAACAAATTAAAGAAAAATCGCGGAGGAACATTCCAGAGGATGAGTTCTGCTCATTCTAGAGGTAGAAATATAGTAGAGCTTTCCAAGGATAGTACTTTGAAGGTGACAATTCCCAATAATTGTAAATAAATTTGTTTTTAATCAGTCAGTGGAATTTTTCCCTCCTGGTAAAAATGAAATATCTATTGGGCCAAATTGTCATTCTAGACCCGGCTTGAACGTTTTTGCGGATCTTGAAATTCATCACACTTTTATAAAATATATATTATTTAATATTTCAACTTTATTTTTACTTTCTCTTATTCCATTTAAGTTTTGTTGAGATACACGGCTACGAATCTATCATCCAATTTAACTGATCATTATTATAATTAGTGTCATAACTATAAAGATGTGAAATTGTCTCAAGAAATGGCGACAGGCTACTTATAAAAATGTCTGCCATTGTATTTTGTATTTTAAATACTTCAAAAAGGAAGTATTTTGTATTCCTAATACTTTGTATTTTACGCGGCCCTGTCATTATAATAATAACTCATTATGTTTCAATTTTTCACCCCAAAAAAATGTCTGTAGAGGCTCTAAATCTAATATGGGGATATATAATTTGCGGCCCGCGTAGTTATGATGCATTTCCAAAGTGGCCAGCAAAATCATTTGGCTCTAGAATCTTCCAGATTCGATTTGGCAAAAAAAAAATTTAATTAATTTAAAAGTTGCTATAATAAAAAACTTTTATTTTCACTAAAAGATTAAAAAGTTTCCTTTCTTGATTATACTATTCATTAATCATTTTTTTTCATCAATGCTTCTTTTTGGAGGTTATGAGACAATTTGTAGCGACAGGTATAAGAAAATTGATTAAAAAAACTTTAATTATTTATAATATTAAAAGTACAATCTCTCTTTATCCATTTAAATTTGCCATGGTCACGAACTATTTGTATTCTTTAATTTTTATTAATATTTAATCCCCTAGGATTGTTGAACCCTTTATTTTAAGTTATACCTAATTTATTTTTGATTATTATTAATTTTAATCTTTTTTTTTATTGCAGGTTTTGGATAAGACACACAGTAAAGACGCAATCGTTTTATTGGTTTGTCATCATCCTAGTATTTTTTAATACAATATGCACTGCTGTTGAACATTATGGTCAAGAACAATGGCTCACAGACTTTCTTTGTAAGTATGATTTTAATTCTTCTATACCAAGGGTCGCGGGTTCGTAACCCGTCTCATGCGACAATTTATTTCAATTTAATTGGCTACCAATAAATTGAAATAAATAGAGACGGGGTCTAATTGGCCTCCATTGCCGAAAAAGACCTTGAATAAATTTAAAAAAAAATCTCTATTACAATATTATTGTTATTTAAATTTCCTCTCGGGATCCCCGTGCCCTCGGGCCGCGGTGTAGTGGCTAGCGTTCTGGCCTTCTCATCTGCTCACTCTCAGCCCACTTCTCTAATTGAGCCTCCAATTCTTCCACATTAGTTTCGAAAATTTTTATTAATTAGACAGGGGATTACACTGATTCTGCGGCATAGATTTATTACTCAATTTTAGTTAATTTTGGTCTGCTGAATACGAAAATAATAATATTTTTGTTGAATTGACTCTACTTTTTGAGATAAAGGCATTTACATAATGCAATTTGACGCTCATGTTAGCTTCTAGTTTTTGTAATTTCGTAGCATTTGTCTACTATTTTGGAATATTTTTCAGCTTTTTGATTGCCCGATAAAAAATGTTGACAACTGATGCAAAGCTTGTCCAAATTCTAATTTAACTTGAATCATGTGGCTTGTGAAATCATCGTTGGCGTATTTAAGGCCGATTCCTTTTCAACTTTTCTATACTCTGAACAGGAAAATATATTTGAAGCAATCGCCATTCCTATCTAAAGTTTTAACAAACTGTTTTATAAGCCAAAGGCTATTCGTTAAAATCCTGGACAACGACAAGTATTTGGGACGTTATACTTAGGAAAAGACACGTTAATGAGGGTAGATTAGTAAAAAATTAGTATTTTTTATAGAACGGTTTATCTTGAGATCCTGAATCATTTCAAAGAAACTAATTTATGTGCTGAGTACTTAGTAATCATATGTGTATCTAAATTGACTCCATAAGCCGCAGAAAAAAAAAAAATTTTGTTCCTCTGTGTTATTGAATAATAAATTAGTTTATTTTTTTTTATTTTTCTACAATACCCAATCCTTTTATTTAGTTATTTCTGTTTTTTTTTTTTTTTTTTTTTTTTTTTTTCGTTTTCATAATAGAAATATACAAATTTTATCAATTGCTTGTTTTTACAAATTGAGCCAGAGAGATTAAAGGATATTTTTATGTATTGACGTCCGTGGGATTATCAGAGTATGGGCGTAGCTACTTGTTGCAAACCAATGAAGCAAATTTGAATATATAATCTCTTTTTTTAAAACAAAAAAAAAACCCTAAAAACAAAAAAAAAATCCTTTCATTCAGGATTTATTAGTTGAGAGTTTTATTGAATAAGGAATATCTTTAAAAAAAAAAGTTTTGTCATACTCATAACATTCATTTTTCCTCATTTACTTTTTTTGTATGTACTGAGAGGAACCTAACATAAATTTTTCAAGCTTCTAAATATATAAGTACTTAAGCCTTAGCTAAAAAAACTTTGTCCATATCGTTATAATGCATACATATAAATTCAAAACACATTTATACTGTTGTAGGCCTATATTAAAATATGAATATTAAAAGTTAGGTTTCTAAAGCTGAATTTTTAAGGGGCTTCAGGAGGGCACGTTGAATCTTTAGTCCAAAACAAGTGAGACATTTTAAAGTATTTTTTTTATGCTGTTTTTTTTTAATGATTTAATTTTGAGAGCATTTTGCATAATAGAATTATGATTAATTATAAAATATTTTTTTATGTTTATAGAAAATGCAAAAAAAAAAAAACTTATAAAAATTGTAATTTTTTTTAAATCTAAAGATGTAAAAATCATTAATATTAAACCTATAATTAATAATGAAATGGTAACATGGTAAAAAATAAATTTCGTATTTATTTAAAAATTAACGGCCAAATAGTCCAGCACTCTTACAAAAGATGGCAGGCTTGTCTAACAAACGGCATTATCAGATCACTTATAAACCTATATTTTTATATTTTCATACTGTTATAAATTATATATAATATATATTTATAAATTATTCATTATTAAAAGATCAACGAAAATCAAACAAATACATGAGAATAAATCTAGATGGGGGACCTGGATGGCCCCATATTGTTTCATTTTTCTTGTTTTTTCTTGTGGCGGGGAGCCTTCTGGGGGGGGCACGAGTTTTTTGCCCCCCCCCCCCCGGACCCCCTAGTTACGCCCATGCCTATCATCCTGCCATCTGTTAACAAATCTTCGTAATAGTTGGGCTTTTTGGCTAAATTTTTAAGACCTCTAACGCCATCTTATCTTCAAAAATATGCGAACAGCTTCGCCTCCCGAAGTGCCTTAAATATTAATACATTATAAATTCGAACTTTGAATAATTTTTTTTTTATTTTAATCCATTTGTTTTGTGTTTGCAGATATTGCCGAATTCGTGTTCCTCGGACTGTTCATGCTCGAGATGTTCGTGAAAATGTACGCCCTCGGGCCTCGCATCTATTTCGAGTCTTCATTTAATCGTTTCGATTGTGTAGTCATCAGTGGCTCCATCTTCGAGGTTGTTTGGTCGGAGCTTAAATCGGGCTCATTTGGCATCTCGGTGCTACGTGCCCTTAGGCTACTAAGGATATTCAAGGTCACGAAGTAAGTGTGACCTAGTGTAAAGCTAAAAGTGTAAATCAGTGACTTCAAGAGAGTGCTTTTGTATATAAAGTGAAATGAAGAAGAAATCAATCAAGAAAGAAGAAAAGAAGAAGGGGGTTATTGTGTTAAGGGAGAGACCCTCTTTCAAGAGAGAAAAAGCGTATTTAGGTCAAATAGATCTCTGATAAATATATCAATTAAAAATCACAAGTGGCTGTTCATTTTCGTCTAATAAGGAAAATTGAGCAGAGATACCCTCATATTAATTATTGCAATAGATATATTCTTGAAATTCTTCGATTTGAATATCATTCAACTAATAGAGTATGCCAGAGTAATAATTTTCCAATCTTCATTATTTGTATCGATATAATTAACGCCTATAGGCTAATAATTTATTTTGAATTTCATTATAATATCTATCTATTATATGGGGTGTTTCATAAAGGACTTTACCACTTTGAAAATTCATATAAATTTATTCAGTGAACCTACAGAGGTGATTGTAAAATCAATTTGTAGGGAAACACACTGACTGGTATAGTTCGCTAGTGCCTTCACTGAACCCGAGCTTTGCATTTTGGTTTGAAGAATCAAAGTCATATAAATTTATTCAAAGAAGCTACAGAGCTGGTTTTAGGGTTGTTTAAAGGGAAACACATCAAGTTTTTTTTTTACTTCAAACTAAAGAGTTTGGAAAGAAATTGACTATCGATGGGATGTGTGCAGGATAACCAACTGTAGACACATAAAACATCTTTAGTTTGAGGTGAAAGAACTTGATGTGTTTGCCTTTAAACTGCACTAAAACCAGCTCTGTAGTTTCTTTGATTTTATATGACTTTGATTCTTCAAACCAACCAACTAGCACGTTCGGGTTCTGGTCCAGTGAAGGCAGCCATTTTTAATGCAACTGTCGTTAATGCTCGTGACAGTGCGATTCTCGGCACTAGAGCACTACGTGATTCAAAACTTAGTGAGTTTCCCTACAAATTGACACTACAATCACCTCTGTATGTTCTCTGTATAAATTTATATGAATTTTCCAAGTTGTAAAGTCCTTTTTTGAAACACTTTGTATATTTTATGAATATCAGTGTGATGTGGATGTGATATCCACTCTAACCATTTAAATGATGTTTTTACAACAATTTCGTGGAGGGTTAGGTCTTCTGTCGCTTTTTCGCTTGCTTATTTTCATTAAAATAAGCAAAGAAATAATTATTGATATTAAAGCTTAATTAGAATTTAACCAAGATCAAAAAATATTAACAATGCTGAAAAAAATTATAATAAATGATTTTTAATTGATACTTTCAAACATGTATAAAAGAACTTGTAAAAATTTAGTTTAATGAGAGTATTTGTACCTCACTTTCTCAAAAATGATACAACTCAAAAATACATTTATGAAACAATTGAATTAATCTATAAGAAGTGGCTGTAAAGGGCAGAGGCAGCCAAAAAGCTAAATCCTCTAATTGACTACTGAAGAAGGAGCATGTTGAATAAATCCTACCGAAACGTTTCCAGATATTAATTAAAAAACTTTTTTTTTAAATTTTTTTCATTAAAAGTTTTGAAGATTTTCCTTGAAAATTGAAATGAAGTTTAGGGACACATGGCAGCCAAAAACGAAAACCTGATTGCCTGCTGACGATGGAGCATGTTTAATAAATGCACCGGAACATTTTGACAGTGTAGGATTTCGTTTTTTTTTTTTTTTTTTTGCTACCTCTGCCTTTCAATTAAACTATCATTAAAAGCACAAATCTTTGATGAAAAAAAAGGAAAAAAGTTTTTTATTTAGTAAACTTTGTATTTTTGAAATGTATCATTATTTGAAGAAAGTATTGCAGGGCTGGACGGCAAAAACCATCAAAAAACTATTTACTGATAACGCAAGTTCTGCAAGTTCAATAAAAATAGTTTTTTTTTTCGTTACCGTCCAGTTCTTGTTCCTATTTTGGGGTAGCATGTGAACGATATAAAAAATGTTTATTTTAAGTCAGCAAATTATATTAAAACATAATTATAATTTGTTAACATGATTCTAAAACAATTTAAATAATTTTTATTTTAATTAGGTATTTATATGTTCTGGCGTAGCTAGCGTGGATGGATGGCAGCCTGTAAGGATATTGTGGTATCACCCCAAAAATGAAAACTTTTTTTTTATTAGTCTTTTCGGCATGTTAAGCTTTCACTTCACTTTTCACTTTCGGTTTTTATAAATATAAAGACACCATTCAAATTGAATTAATTTCATATAAAATAAAAAAAAAATTGTGATTAGTTGTAATGGGCTAAATTTTTATATTTTTTATGGTCGAGTGTCACCCGGTGCCGACCACATCCCCCAGCTACGCCACTGTTAATTGGAAAACAAGCTTTGTTGTTGCACAAATAAAAAATAGGATTAATTTTAACTTACTTGCTCAGGCCAAGGACTATCTAGCAAATGCACATTATAATATATATAAATAACTTCTCTCCTACTATTTTATAAAATAAATAGTCCATGTGCCTCTGTACAAAATATCAAAAACAAAAAAACCTACGAAAAGCCGGCTCTTTAAGCTAAGCACCTACCAGGGAATAAACCTACTAAAGTTGCAAGAACAATATTTTGTAAAAATTATCAACTGATTAAGCAATGCTCTTTATTTTTTAAAAGCAATTTGAACTCTCTTTTTAATTTAACAAGTTTTTACAAGAATTTGTTTGAGGCTTACTGAAATCGAACCCAGGATCTCTTGCTTTTCTGGGGCATCAGTGCGCTACTCTTTGCGGCCTGGTGCAAACGGTTTGGCTCACAAGCAAAATCTTGTTAAAAATTCCTATGACTAGTCAAGTCTGAATTGAGTTATTCATTGCATTATTAATATCTTATGCAAATATATAGATCTCGAAAATTATTTAACTCTTTCTCTATTTTTAATAATAAGAAAACAAGGAGTTTCATGCTGAGAATCTAAGTTTATGTTTTGAATACGATTCATCGCAGATCTGTCCGAAAAGATAGAAACAAATTTTTGTTTGTTTATTAAAGATTTTGTGATTTGTATTATTATTATTATAGGCCCCATTATGAGAGTTTTTAATTATAGACTTTTTAAAAATAAACAGCTTTTGACTGTTTATTCTGCAGTACTGTGTATTTGCAACAACTCAAGCCAACTAACCTCTCAGGAACATTTACGTGCATTTTATATGCAACGGTTGTATATAAAATACGCGCAACGGACCCTTAGAGGTTAGTTCACTTGAGTCTGAGCAAGTAGGCAGTACTCGAAAACGAAGCAGTCGAAACCTTGTGCAGTATTTATATATTTTTAATAAATAATTAATATAAAATGTGGTCTATAATTAAAAACCCCCATAATAATATGAGGATATGGGCAGCCAAGGCGAAAAATAAAATAAAAATCTTATTTTTTGTCGACGTTTAGAGTGCCGATCACAATTGGGCAAAAATTATGTCAAATTAGTTGACATGGCAGTCTAGCAATGTGTTTTGCCAATTATTATTCTTTTGAAAAATTCTCTTTACTGTTTCAAGGTCGATCACATCCTCATATCATAATATCCCACCATCAAGAAACAACTAGCCCATAATAATAATATTTTTGCTTATTTTTCGGACTGATTCTCCTTTTTGGAAAAATTTTTAAATCTACTTATTCATATCTAAATTTTAATATATATTTGCTGACTTAAAATTATAATATATTTCATTGTTAATGAGATTGGAGTCGAGTGAAATGAAATCAGCTAAAAAAGCTGATTTTTTATATCCCTCTCAACTCCAATCTTATAATCTATTTTTATTGTGAAAGTACCATTGTAATATAAAGAAATTTATTTTATTTAGCGAATTCGAAGCCCTGCAACTAGATTTGTTGTAGGTATTGGGCGTCACTTCGCAACCTCGTCATTTCGCTGCTCAACTCGATGCGTTCTATCATCTCGTTGCTGTTCCTTCTTTTCTTGTTCATTCTCATCTTCGCGCTGCTCGGAATGCAGCTCTTCGGTGGGCAATTTAATTTCAAGGGTGAAGAAACGCCTGACACCAACTTTAATACATTCCCAATTGCACTGCTCACCGTCTTCCAGGTGATAAGCTTTTTTTTATTATGTATTATGAAAAAGTAGTAATATTTTTAATTACGTCATTTGTCTTATAATTTTAAATTAAACTTAATAATAAATTTAAGAATTTTTCACGTTACCGTATATTCTAATTTGTAATAATGTGTAGTTCATGCAAAGTATTCTGATTTTTTTTTTTAACTCCAAAAAAGGGGTTTTTGTTTTTTTGTTGCCGCATATTAAAAAGAGCAAATTTTTTCAGATCCTGACTGGCGAGGACTGGAACGAGGTCATGTATCAGGGCATCCGGTCCCAGGGCGGTCATTCAGGAGGCATGATATATTCGCTTTATTTCATTATCCTCGTCCTCTTCGGCAACTATACCTTGCTCAACGTCTTCTTGGCTATCGCCGTCGACAACTTGGCGAATGCCCAAGAACTCACGGCTGCCGAAGAAGAACAAGAAGAGGAGGATAAAGAGGTACCGTATTCAATCTTTTTCAAATTAATTGAAATGGATTTAATCAATTACTTAAATAAAGTTTGAAAATACTTATATTTCTGTCATCTCACAGAATAAGTGGATAAGTCGATTTTTGTCCAAAATCATTTAGGTGACCTAAGAGAAGCAGGGGAGGTATTTTTTTTTGTAGTATAAAGGCGCCTCCAGACTCTCGCAAAGTGTGTAGGCTTTGCTCGGCTTACTTCGCTCTTGAAGCCGTTTTTTGCACCCAAGGCAAAGGACGAAGAAACCCGAAGTGCACCTCCCAAACTCTCGAATTTCCTCGCTAGCTCTTCAGTGTGTTTTGGCGAGTATCCTCGACCGAAGTTTCTCCTCGAGAGTCCGGATGGGGCTTAATAATGGACAAGTCAGGGGCTGGATGTGCGTTTTTGGAGGTTAATCTAAATCTTAGGTTTTGCAAACTTTAAAAGTCGTGCCCTAAAAAGTAGAGAAAATTGAATTTAGCACTTATTCACTGGGATGATAGAATTGTAATCGGGTCGTCCACATATTACGCCACGCCTTTTTTGACGATATTCTAGTCCAGGGGAGTCAAACTCAAAAGCTAACTTGGGCCAAATAAACAATGCTTAACTTTATGTGGGCCGCAAAAAAAAAAAGATTATTATAATTTTATATGCTGGTTCCGTTTCTAATTCACATTTCTATTTTATTTTTACTTTACGTCGGATATATTGACGGGGCCGTTCATCTCGGGCCGCGAGTTGACACTCCTATTCTAGTCCCCCGCCCACCTGTCACAGTCATATACAAAATACAAACAAACCCCCCCCCCCCCCTACTAATATTATGTCACAACATAAAACTACCCCATCCTCCCTCCATATCTATACAAAATTCATATCATTTTACCTTTTTTTTTAAATTTTTTAAATAAATTTTCTCTCGTGACTCAAAGAATCATATTTAATTTCCTTTTTTTTTTTTTTTTTCAAACTCTGGTTTAGTTTTATAAATTCAACTTTGAATTGTGATGTCACATGTAGAGAACCCCCGGGTCCCCCATGTCACAATTTTTGTCCAGGACCCTCCCCCCTAACGCGTTACGAAATACGTGGACGTTCCCAATATAAATTAAAATTTCAAAATAATTCGAACTTTTGACTAGAGATGTCTCCACCTGTCAATTATTACGTGTCTGAATGGGATACAAATATGGACTCCTATTCTAATTTTTTTTTTTCTTTATTTCTAGAGGTGTGTTATTAATAAGCTTATAAATTAGAAGAATTATTTCATTTATCAATTTATATTTATCAATATAATGTATAGGTTGAAATTAAAAAAAAAAAATTATTTGAATAACAATCTATTCTAACCTCCAAAATGAATTCTACTACTAACATATCAAATTTTTATTAATTTTTGATATTGAGTTGATAAATATTTTGTTGGTTTGTTTTAGAAACAACTACAAGAGCTGGAGAAAGAAATGGAAGCCCTGCAAGCTGCGGGAGGCGAGGGAGGTGCAGCTGCAGGTGCCGCGGGATCCCCTTCTCATAATGCGTAAGTATAGCTTCGTCTGCAATCATTTCAAATCTCTCAATTACATTTCATTTATTTCTCCAATATTGCAGTATTTAGTTGTTCAAATCTGGTATACAAAAAAGGCTCACGTCAAATTCCTCTTTTTAAGAAAATTGTCTATGACACTAAAAAAGTATTTGCTATTATTTTTTTAAATTATTTATTATTGGTCTCCTCCCTCCTTCCTGTTTATTTATGAGCTCTTATTGAATAGGCATAATAAGGTTAAATGATTTTTTTTCTTTTAGGAAGGGGAAAAATTCGAAAAAGGTAGAAGAAGATAAGAAGGAAGAGGAAGAAGAGATTCAAGGGCCCAAGCCCATGTTGCCATATTCCTCTATGTTTATATTTTCACCAACCAATCCGTAAGTGAACTCTATTTTTTATCTAATCAGAATATTTTCACATTTATATTAATATTTAAAATCTGATTTTGAATACTTTCAAAATTTAACATAAAATTGTGAGCTTTCATTTCTCCCTAGTATATATCCAAACTTTTGATAGTTCTTATAATTCATCATAAGCTAACTTTTAACGGTGGCAAAAATGTCTACTAGCCTTTTGTCTATAACAAGCTGAATCCATAACTGATCACCATTTCCCTCCATCACGTACATTTTTTCCCAAAACATGGGTCATTTGCTTCAAAACGTGAAAAAGAGCGATATTAAAATTTTATAAATATTTTATTACAATTAACTATGCAAAATTCTTTTTATAATTCAAAAAAAAAAAGAATCCAAACGCTCTTTTTTTAATAATATATTAAACACTCTGTTTGCTCTTTTTGTTTTCAAAAGCTTTTCTTCTTTTTTTGGATGTTTCTACTTTTAACGGTGGCAAATTGAACCCGCTTTCGCTTTCTATTTTCCGTTTCCAGCCAGGGCATCCAAAATTAATCAGCATGTTGTCTTGGTATCGTTTTTCAATTTCATGGATATCTTAGTGTAGTTTCACCCTGCTCTTCCCAATAGACTGATAAACTTTGGGGAAAACATTCCATATGGGAGAGTAGAAAATTAACTTTTAAACTCATTTTTTCCGGGGTTTAAGGCACCTCGTTGTTGTCAGACAGTTAGAGTCCAATGGAAGACTCTGGATTAACTGTCACACACAAGCATAGAAAGCAGGGATGGTTGTGTTGTCAGACTGCTGCTCCAACAACAAAGTTATACCTAATATTTTGTTATAAACTATGTTCAAATTCTCAAGAATCTCCGCCAAATCATTATACTGTAGTTTATAATTATTTTGTTGACTTTTCACAGTAGCTATATTCGCCACAAATAAAACAAAAATCCTCCAGAAAGTAGACAACCTCTTGGAGCCATAATCCAGAACTAAAAAACTCAGACATAGTAACCATATAATCTGATATTTCGGGCTTGAACCACCTGAAAAGTGAGATAAAGCTGTTCACAGGCTTATGCTGAGAGACATTGTTAAGATCGTGCCCTCTTTAGACAATCACAGAGCTTGTTTTGGACTCCGAAAATTTTATTTATTGTTTTTAACATAAAAAATATTAATCTCTTAATTGTTTTTGTTTACAGAGTGCGGCGCGGGGCGCATTGGGTGGTTAACATGAAGTATTTCGATTTCTTCATTATGATAGTTATCAGTTTAAGTAGTATAGCCCTGGCCGCCGAAGACCCTGTCGTCGAAAACTCCCCCAGGAATAAAATCCTACAATACTTCGATTATGCCTTCACTGGAGTGTTCACAATAGAAATGATCTTAAAGGTAAATAAAATTAAATTTTTGTATTAACTTTTCTATCGAAATTGTATTAAAAAGTAGCGTTTATTAAATTTTAATTTGGTTAAAAAAATGATACCTTTTTTTTATATTTTAAGATTTATAGCTGCGAGTATTGATTGCAGGTAGAATAAGAAAAAGAGAGAGCAGCTAATAGTATTTCGTTTATTTATTTCCCCTCATTGCTGACGTTTCGGTCTTGATTAGGACCATCTTCAGACCTATTAACACAGAAATAGAACAATTCCCAATAATAGGCATAAATAAATACTACATTATCAGATTATATAATTTGATATTGTGGTGTATATTTTTGAGAAAATCATTGGTGAAAACAAACTCCTTTCGACAAAATGAGCATTTATCAAAATTAATATTAAATTAAAATGTAGCTTGTAAAGAAATTAATATAAATTTTATTTGTATTTGTTTCAGATATTAGATCTTGGGATCATCTTGCATCCTGGTTCTTATCTTAGAGAATTTTGGAATATCATGGATGCAGTAGTTGTTATTTGCGCAGCCGTTTCGTTCGCTTTCGATATGACGTAAGTATTGAATATTCAGAAAATTTGAATTAAAATTTAATTTTATTCGTCTTTTTTTTTTAGGGGGAATTTAGGGAAAGTAGGTCAAAATCTGTCCACAATCAAATCGCTTCGCGTCTTGCGAGTCCTTCGACCTCTCAAGACGATTAAGCGAGTGCCCAAATTAAAGGCCGTTTTCGACTGTGTCGTCAACTCGCTCAAAAACGTCATAAATATTCTCATCGTGTATATACTGTTTCAATTTATATTCGCTGTTATTGCCGTTCAACTTTTTAATGGGAAATTTTTCTTTTGCAACGACGAGAGCAAGTTTACGAAAGAAGAATGCCAGTAAGTTCATTTTTAAAATATTTTATAAATTACAGTAAAGTCTTGCTTATCCGAGGATTCGTATTATCCATCATACAATTGGAAAAAAGCATCAGTTCTGTCGTCTATTTATTATGTCCCGACTCTTCATGGCTATTGTATTTACTTCAGAAAATCCTATAACTTCATTTTTTTCAATTGGAAGGACGCAACTGGCGTCCGAAACGTCGACTAAAAAAACTTTTTAGGGATCTCCTGGCTCCACATTTACTTTCCTTAAGGTTCATTTTTTTTTTTAGTTGATTTTTTCTGTTTGATTGTTTTAATTAGATTCATAATATGTAAAATTACAAGTTTGTTGATTCTTAACGTTATCCATATTTTGCTTATCAGACATTCTACCAACCCAATTGTTGGATAAACGAAACTTTGCTGTAATTAGATTTACTTGCAGTATAAAATGACTACTTGAGAAATGTTACCCTTATGATTTAATGTAAATTTTAAAATTTGCTCAACTTTAAGTCCTATTTTCAAAAATTTGGTTAAAAATATTCAATTTTTTTAATTTTTAGTAGAATACATAATAGGATACAAAGAGAATTTAAAAAAAAAATTGTTTCCAGAATATTGCTGTCAAAATTTCTTTTTGGCTCGGATAATTTTTGTTTTTATTAATAATAAGAACCTTTATTGTGATTTTAATATTGACTTTGCTTTTAAGTTAGAGTGACCATACTTTTTGAACGGGACATTAACGTTTTTTCATATTTCTTGGGCGTACCGTCGTTTTATTAAAAATGTCAATTTTGTCTCCTTTTTAACACACTTTTGGTGCGTAAGATTACCTCATGGGAGAAATTTCTTGTACAAAACGACGGTAGCGAAATACATCCCTCTATATTTGAAGAGTTGAGAATTAGAAGGGGCCTATGAACCATTTTTTTGTTTGCCATTATAACCTTTATGTAACAGTTATATTATGCATAAAGACATAAGTTACAAAAAATTGTCCATAGACCCCTTCTAAAAAGTCTAAGGAACTTCTTTCATGTTAGAGATATATTTTAAATCTCTTTATTACTTTCTCCTACCTATATATGTAATATATAGAGAGAAAGTATTTTGATCATTTTTTAAATCTATTTATCTATATTGGTGTAAGGGTACTTTATGGCTGGTATCAGGAATCAAAGTTAGAAGAAAACGCAGCCAGAATTTTCTTTAAAAATTATATTTCTAACACTTGACGTTTCAGCTTTGCTTAACGCCATCATCGGAGCTATAAACAACGAAACATTTTTCTTTTATAAATTTAGTTTTACTAATCATTATTACGGAATGAATAAATAATAAATGTAATAATGATTGTACAACTAAATTTATAAAAGAAAAATGTTTCGTTGTTTATTTATCTATATTGGTGTAAGAGTATTTTATGGGTTTAACCAAAGCCGAAACGTCAGCTGTTAGAAATATAATTAAAAAAAAAAATTCTGGCTGCGTTTTCTCCTAACTTTGATTCCTGATTATCTATGTTGATTCGATAGAAATAAAACAGCATACATTTTTCAGTAAACTTTATACTATATATTTGCAAATATTTCCGCTGGCCATTCTCAGTGCAGGATCCTTTGTCTGGTGTCTCACGAAGAGACGATGCGAAGACGAGCATTCACTCGAGAATAAATATTTGAATGCATAATTGAAATGCTCTTCTTCCCCTCCTTCTTCATGCAAAAGTTTAAGACACCAGACGAAGGATCCTGCACTGAGAATGGCCAGGAGTTAGGCCGGACGTAATACCGTATTTTTATGCTGTTTTATTTCTCCCGAAACAACATCATGTTAAACCAGCATAAATTCATTCTCTTCATCTTTTTATCTAGGTTTCTAACAATAAATGTGTGTACTTTAATTTCAGAGGGCAATATTTTTTTTTCGAAAATGGTGCTGATTTGCCAACGCCAAAAGACAGAGAATGGAAAACGCAATCTTTTCATTATGATAATGTCATGGCAGCCATGTTAACGTTGTTTGCTGTGCAGACAGGGGAGGGGTGGCCACAGTAAGTATATTACTAAATTTTTTATATAATATTTTTCCATGAATTCTAATCGGCCTTTTTTTTTTTTTAGAGTTTTACAAAATTCAATGGCCACAACAGAAAACGAGCGAGGGCCAATTCAAAACTATCGCATCGAGATGTCCATCTTTTATATTGTATATTTTATAGTATTTCCATTCTTCTTTGTAAATATCTTCGTAGCTTTGATTATCATCACATTTCAAGAGCAAGGTGAAGCGGAGTTGCAAGATGGCGAAATTGACAAAAATCAGGTAATATGGAATTAATATATTTTTTAAAATGTCTCTAAATTCTCCCACTAGACTTTTGTTTAGAACTGATTGAAATTGAGCTTGGTTCAATCCAATAGAGGGAAACCTTTAAAGGGACAGAGTTTTTAGATTTATTAACTATTATGTGCTTTAAAATTACACACGGGAATGTGATTTTGTTGCCCGAGTATTTGAAGCTATTACTTGGGTAGCGCTGATTACAAAAATGTCATCAGTTTTGCCCCGTCACGTCTAGTTTTAGAATTAAATTTTAATTAATAGAAAATATGCTTAAAAGCTGTTCTAATTTTGAATTACCGAGAATTTTTTTAAGGCATTCCCCTTAAAAATATGCAGATAGATGAATTAAATAGAAATATAAAGTATCAGTCCAATCGGAGGTGATTTAGTGGTGCAAAACACGGCTAAAAGCTTAGAAAGATTTTTAAGTTTTTTTTTTTTTTAATCCTTAAATGCAAAATCCATATATTTATGACATTCTATAGTTCTTTAGCTTTCCAAAAATTATTCATCCGTGAAAATCTGTAATAATTAACTAAATTATAAACAAAACAGTTATCAAAGTGTGGTATAAAAGACACGTGGCTGCCTATCTTTTAGGCGCTTTGCTCTCTCTCCAACTAGAAAAAAGAATAAACTTTTAACTATTTATTAATAGATATATTTAACTATTTTGTCCATAATTTCACTAATAATTAATTGATTTTCACGAATGAATGATTTTTGGAAATCTATTAGACTGAAAATTTATATTTCTATGTAATTAATCTATCTGCAAATTTTTAAGAGGCAACCCCTATCTCTAAAAGTACAGAAGGGGCAACGCTGATGGCATTTTTGGAATCAGGGGGGGGGCCCCCAAAAAGCGCTCCTCAAATACACAGGCATAGCTTCAGAAAGCCCGGTAACAAAAAAAAAACTATTTTTTTTTGTTCCCCTGCGTTACTGGAGGAATAGGAAGTAGAGAAGGTCCAAATTCGAGCTACCATTTACGTTTTCCAACATATATATCTCAAATTATAGTGAATTTAAATTTTAATCCTTATTTGGACCTTCCCTTTTAAGTAAAAAAAGTGCAAATTCTAAATTAATACATTTTTTTTTTTATTTCAGAAATCATGTATAGACTTCACAATAGGTGCACGTCCATTGGAACGATATATGCCCAACAAACGCAACTCGATTAAATATAAAATTTGGCGGATCGTCGTTTCTACTCCTTTTGAGTACTTCATCATGATGTTAATTGTGTTTAACACATTATTACTTATGATGAAGGTAAGCCCACACAGTTTGTTTGCATGTCAGACATCACTTTCAAAATAACGAACGAACCTCTTTAAAAAAATTTAACACTTTTTTTTATTTCTTTTTTTTTTTTTTTTTTGAAAATATATAGATGCGAATTTATTTTATATCTTTCACTTTTGTTTGTAAATATTGTTTCGACATGTCTGATCTGTCAGAATGGATTTGCAGAGATCTCTCACAGCTGTTTGTGCCTTCAAGTGATCACTTGTTCTGCTTGAATGTCGCTCTGGCTACTCACTTACCTCGCACATTCATCATTTATTTTTTTAATTTTTATTTGAAAATGGAAATTAAATCACATACAAATCTACGTAAATCCTAAGAAACGAAAAATCAAATTTGGTTGGTTTCCCAGTAATTATTTGAATTTAAATAATAATAAATATCTAATTGTTAAAATAAATTTAAAATTGCTATGAACTTTCAAAAGCAGGCTTAAAAAAAAGTTCTTTCTTTATAGAAATAAATTTTATTTATTTATTTCTGGCTGCTGCCGAAGCTATCCAACCTCTATAAAAATAATATTAGTGCAGGAGTTTTTTTTGGGATAGCTAATAAATATCTTGTCTATGAAAAGCCAATTTTAGTAACCCTCACTCAAAAGCATCAATTTTATTAGAGAAACAATTTTTTTTTTAATTTCTATTTCTATTTTTACTACAAGTCTTGAATGTGGGTTACTACAAATGGCCTTTACACAGGCGATGTAAGGCTTTATTTATGCTGAGACTCTAACATATAATTGAATATTTAGAAAATTATAAAATAATTTGAAATCAATAGGTTTATTCGTTTCCCTTGCCATGGTAAAAAGTGCAAAGCTGCTAGGTCAAAAAGTGCAAACGTACCCAAACTGCTTCGAACAAAAAGTGCAACTTTTGCTATTTATTCGATTGAACTTGGAAAATAAGTTCTTAATGACCAACCTAACCTAACAATTGTTAACCTTCAGTTGTCATTTTTATAACGTTGATCCTTAAATAAATAAAAATAATGAATAATAATAAAGAAAATATGAAAATATAGCCTAAAGCTTTATTGACGAAATTCTTTTAATCGAAGAGGATTGAGAGAAAATGGCGACAAAAGCTGGTCATCTACACTTTAAACTTTGGCCCTGAGTTCGCCCTGCACAATTCAGACTAGATATTCGATTGGGACCATTTATGAAGCAAAATCTACAATTTCTGGCCCGGCCCAAGGTTCGAACGATCAGAATGCAAGTTGTGCAAAAAATTAAATTATCAGAATGCAGGGCAAAATGTGTAAATTATACCTCAATGGCAAGCGAAACGAACAGACCTTATATATTGGCTATATATATAATTTTTTTTTTTATTTTATACTTTTCTTATAAAATATCTATCTAATCAGTTTGGACTGCCAAACAAAACCCCCCCCCTCCTCTCCTGCCGGGTATGTTACTCCCACGCTATTCGAAATAATGCATAGCCTGATGGGTTTATATAGTCCCTATATACCCTTTAATATTATTAACGAGATTCTACTGAACAAGATTTTTATTTTTTTTGAGAATTATCTCTTTTTACTTTTTGATTTTAGATTTGGCTTTTATCAGACTTTTCAGATCTTTAAAAGATCTTTAAAATATAATTCCCATACTTGGCCCAAAAATGCTAAATAAAAGCCAAAAATAAAAAATCCTTAATGTTTTATTCTTTTTATAAATAAATAAGATCTTTATTACTCATGAAAATTATTACAGAATTTCATAAGCGCATTTTTGTAATATCGAAGTTTCGGTCTACATGGCTTCAAGCATTCTATGCTTTGTTTCCATAAATGGCAAGAGTTAAAGAATTGGATTTCTTGCGTATTTCTCGTATACAGAAGGAAACATTAGAATTATTTTTTTTAAATATATTCACAAACAAAGGGGGCTCGCTTGTCTAGTGGGCTAGGGTGTCGGCTTTTACAAAGAAGATCCCTGTGCGTGCCAGATGGATTGGAATATTGGATCTCTGTGGAAGGGACGTAAAGAAGGTTCCCTCAGTGATGCATTCTTTGGAAGGAGTAGGCTACAGGCTGAGGGGCCCCTCCTCAAACTAGGACATCCTTTCTAGCGTAGAAGAAGTTGGGGAAAAGGAATCGGGTGAAACAAAAAAAAAAGGATTAGCTCACTAACTAGAAACGAAAGCAGGAGGAGTTGAAAGATAGGAAATAATGTAACTTCTCGGGGTGCCGGTAAGATGGCTAGGGCCAGAGACCGGTTGGGTTTGAGGTGTGTGTCTTCGAGCACGCAAGCACCTCGGGTAAATAAATAAACGGGAATCCCAATAGGAATTTCAAAAAATAATAATTCACTAACAAACATAAAATTTACTTCGGCAAATTGTGAAGATATAAAATTTTTATTATGATAATTTTGAAAAGAAGGGATTTGTATGCAAATAATAATTTCCATTTCTTTCCATCGACATTAAACGCTAGAACGTCCTTTCTGCTGCTGCATTCATGTTTGGCAACAACGTGTACTTGTGTCTTGTGTTTCGTCAATGTAGTAAAATTCATTTTTCCAGATGAACCACTTTTAAAAAGGATGTTTTTTTTTTCTCTTTTAATTCTCTTCACACATGTCAATTTGATGTTTTTATGGTGTAATGGGCCACGTGTGGCATGTTGATTGAAATCCATGCTTTTCTGTTGTTTTTTTTTTTCTCCACAACAACAACAACAAAGAACAACACTCTCTTCTCAATTCCAGTTGTGTGCATTGCATGCACCTTCTCTTTTATAAACCACTTATATGTTGTCTTTAGGCATCCTTCCTGGTGGACGCATGTTCCTCATACAACATTTCTCTCAGCACTCAATTTTTCAGGATTTATATTACAACAAACAACGAACACCAATCGCATGTTTCCTAAATAAATATATATATATAAACACGCCTTTGAAGAGCTTTTTCCTGTTTCGTTTTTGATTGAAGAAATTGGATAATAATATTTTCCGGCGATATTTTTCGGGGGCTTTATTAGGTACACAATGAAGGCATGTCTTCACACCAACAGGCCCTCTCTCTCTCTATGGCTGCCATCCTGACTCCTTCTTCAAAATATACGTCGACCAGTGGAAACTTCGCTGCATCATTTGATACTTCCTCATAGAGTAGAGTAAAAAATTGTGTTCGAAACTTGTCATATAATATATATATGTTTTATATATGTATGTTTGGCTTTATTATTTCTTTTTCATTCCGTCATATATTTATTTGTATTATTTGAATTTAATTTCATTTATTATTATTGTATGCACTTTCTTATTTTCCTCTTGTATGTCTTTTGTTTCCTACTTTATTTGTTCTAGTTTAAGGGACAAAGTCAAATGTACAAGGATACCCTGCGCTACATGAATATTGGATTCACCAGTATGTTTACCATTGAATGTATCATGAAGATTCTGGCCTTTGGAGTTCGGGTAAGATAATACAGGACGTACTAAAGACTTTTAGGATGACAAAAAAAATATAATCACAAAAAGACACAGAACAAACCAAACAAACACCGTTTCGGGTCGGTATCATGAGATTTATTTTTTTTAGATTAGCAGGACAAATTTGATACAAAGCGACTCGTTATTATTTATTTATTTTTTTTATTTTTTTTATTATTATTTATTTATTTTTTTGCTGGTGTGTGGTTTAGGCTGGAAGCTGGCTGCGACTTCGTTACAAATTAATTAATTACGAGAAAAAATGTCCTGTATCCTACCCAACCCGAACCTAAGGCCCCCCCACCCTTTGTGACCCAGATGAATTATCATAGGCCATGGAGAGAGCATGGGCGAACATTTTTCTATGGTGTGGCTCGAATGCATGATGCACTTTTTATATATCTCTGCATGAACGCATTTTAGATTAGAATTGTTTTTTTTTTTTAACATAATCATGATTTCTTTTTCAGGGTAAAATATAAAATATATATATATAAAAATAGTGACTTATCTTAGCCATGAGCTGTAGACTAGTCAGTTAGTTTGTTTATTTTTTTTTTTTTTTTTGCAAGCAAAGAGTATCTATGCCAAAACGCACTTCTCTTGATGAAGTGTTGTGACATTAATTTTTTTCTCTTTTATATATATACATATATAAATGCATCTTTCATGTTTTATTCTTTGAAGCACGTCATGATATATCATCTGAGAAATGTGTTTTTTTTTTTAATAAATAAAAAAGTATTGCAATGTACAAAAAATAACTTTGCTTGCTTTGTAGTTAGTTAGCTAAAAAAAAAAAAAAAAAATAATGAAATAATAATATACTTATATACATATTTAAATCAAAAGTTAAACTTAAAAAAAAAAAATTATTAAAATTGGAAAGCTTTAAAGATTTTTTTTAAATTGATTGCTCTCTAGTTTAGATGTAATATGAATTAAAATGTTTTTTAATCCTAGTACATTCCATTTGGGACTGGAATGATTTGAGAACCGCTAGTCGAATGAATATATATATATATAAATATATCTTCTTCTGTATTTTTTTAATTTATTTTAAACTTTGTAGTACTAGCGGATTATGAAATTAAATTTTAAATATATAATTTTATTAAAATGTTAGTTGAAAAAATTTCTATGCCTGAGCATTTAAGTAAAATTTGAATTCAAGAATTTTTTTTTTTGTTCTCTCATAATTTTAAATAGGGTTGATGAAATGAAATGAAGGTTTAATTAAATGTTTTTCAATTAGCAAAGTTTATTAATAAAGTGCAAATTTCTATATTTTAAGTCTAAGTGCACGACAATTTAATTTTTTTTATTTTAATAAATTTATAATATTTTCAAAAGAATGAAATATCCTTTTTAAAATAAAAATAACTGGGACAGTTGCAAGCCATGAATGTACTTCTGTCCTCGTGAGGAGAGGTGAATCTTCATTGTAGATAAACATACGTTAACTTATGTTAAGCGAAAACAAAATATTTTTATTGTCGACAATTTGTGCACAGACGGGATAATAAAAAAAAAAAAACGTTTTGAGATGTTTTCTTAAAGTCTTGTTCCATTTTGCCCACAGAGACGAGATTATATGTTCAACAAGATTCAACCTCAAAGCGGTGCCATCGTGGCTTGTAATTCGGCCTGAAGCATCTCTATCAATATAGCATTAATAAGAATTATTAAAATAATATTAATATTATTATGCGAGTTTTTAATTATAGAGCACATTTTGGATTAATTATTTATTAAAAATATAAATATTGTACAACGTTTCGGCTGCTTATTCTGCAGTCGTTATCAAGTACTGTGCATTTGCTCTGACTCAAGTGAACTAACCTCTAAGGGACTGCTACGTGTATTTTATATACAACGACGTCAGCGCCACCGCTACGTCACTTCTATAAACTTTCGCTCCATCTATACTCATTCCCATGATGGAGCAAAAGTTTGTACCTAACTTAATAGGAATGACTGTAGATAGCGCTGGTGTCGCATATAAAATGCAATTAGCGGTCCCTTAGAAGTTAGTTCGCTTGAGTCGGAGCATGTGCACAGTACTTGATAACGACTGCAGAATAAGCAGTCGAAACGTGCAGTATTTATATTTTTAATAATATAAAGCCAGCCGCTGACTTCCGTTTTATGTGCCTGTTCACCATTATCTCTCGCTGATTGGCTAGAGATGAAGTGGAGTCTGTGAGGGAAATTTGTAACTTCTAAGTTAGAGAGGGTAAAATTTCCAAACAGAGAGTAAGAATAAATTTGATGCTCCCTGGCAAGTGGTAAAGCCAGTCTTTGGCCAAAGGCTTTACCACTTGTATTTTTAATAAATAATTAATAAAAATGTGATTTATAATTAAAAACTCCCATAATAATAATAATAACCACAAACCACATCACATTCGGGATAAATATAACTTAATAATAATATTTTTTTCTGTCTCCTGAGACCACAAAATTTCAAGTTAATTGGTGAGGAAGTCAGAAGTAAAATAAGACTTGTGCGGCCAATTTTATTTAACTCAAATTGACTCACTCACGGGTGTCGTTTCGGATCCAGTCCTAGGTCATCCTTAGAGACGGCTGACAATAACCTAAATGTGCAATTTAACAGCGACAACACTTAGCATTTGTGGTCTACTCACCGCAAAATTATTGGTTCGCAGAGAACAAGTGCTCACTGTTGTTGCTGTTAAATTATCCTCTTTGTTTATTGTCAGACTGGTCTGAAGATGACAGATCTGGGCCCGAAACGTCATCCAATGTAGTGGAAAAAAATGAAATTGACTTGATTCATCTTTTTCCCTTTAGACCTTTAGGTCTACCGTCATAACTCTGTGATATTCATATTATATTTTATGATATTTGATCTATTTTAATTAATTTTTTTACAAATTATCCCGGATTTTTTAAAAAGGATAGAAATACATATAACTTGTTTGAAGGAAAAACTAAGAAAGTCGTGCATTTAGGCGTAATTATTAAGTATCTGCAGCCTGGGTAGCTCGTAGTGTGAGGCCCATGTGTATGTGTGCGTACGTGTGCGTGTACGTGTGCGTGTGTGTGCGCAGTACCACGAGGCCCCGCCTTTGCTGGCCGATATCCTCCATGCGATGAACCTGATATTCACCATGTTGTTCCTCGTTGAAACCCTATTGAAACTGATCGCGTTCGGATTCAAGGTATACCCACAACCCGGCAGCAAAAACACAAGCAAACAAAATAAATAATTGACCTTCTCTATCTCTGTCACCACCGAGCTAACCACCTATAACACACGACCAGCATTTAGTTAACCAAATAAAGACGACGGGCTAGCTACGTCGTTTGCACGCGTAGAATCTCCTAATTCCATATCCCTAATCCCAAAAAGAGCGGTACATAGTACATTAAATCCAGTCCTTAAACACCACGAAATACACTATCTGAACACTTGCTTTTTTTCACTGAAATTTTGCCATTATTTTATTATTAAAAATAGTTTCCAAATATTTTTTAGTAATCTATGTAAAATCAATCGATATTATTTGAAAATGTAAATTTTTTACTAACCAATTTTATTTTTCCTTTAAAAGATTATCTGGAATTAAAATGAACGCCAAGAAATTGGATTAAAATTAACCAGGACCGATAATGAGGCTAAGTAGCTATTATAATATGCATCGTTTATCCAAACAATTATCCGAATTTCTTTTTGGAGGAAAGGTCCAGGTAAATTCTATTTTTTTTCTTATCCGAACACTATTCTTGTTTTAATAACAAAGACCTATTTGTTCAATACTCTGGAAAAAATGCTAGTGCTTTTTTTTTAAAAAGCAGAGTGTTCTTTTTCTGAACATTGCGGAAATAATAAGGCTAAGAATGAGAAAAACTTTCATTACTTTCCACCAAAAATAGAGACTTAGAAATTATTTAAAATTTTATTTGAACTGTTTTTCAATTCAACTCTCGATTGGTCGGGAAGCTTGAATATTTAATTAATAAATATGGCTTAAATAATCGATTTATTTTACATTTTTAATCCCGTAATAATTTTAGATGATAGAATAATACTTTATTTAGTCATTCAACTACTTTGCAAAATTAAATGTAGTCATTATAGCTATAAAGTTTGTCAAGAACTGGCGCGCTGTGAGAGTCAGTCAGTAAATTTGACAGAGCATCCCAGTTTAGTGCAGTACCTAGGACAGAAACTGTGTGTCACTTTATACAATTGAAGCGTGGAAGTACCAAAGGGGATAAGTGCCAAAATTAGAGCCACGAGATAATTGCGAAAATCTGTTTAAGAACTGAACAATGACATCTTTTAACGTAACTCAGAGCTTCCAAATTCGGTAGGCAGTTATATTCTTTCCCAGAACATGCAGTACAAACATTTGCATACTACATTTCTAAAAAATTCACAAAATGTCACATACCCCTTTGGTACTTCCACGCCTTAATTATCTTCCAGACCTCGTCTAAAGCAAAACTTGTCATTAATTCGCAACTCTCATGTGCGTGTCCCAGAAAGTGTAAGCTCAGTACATTTTCTGACACTCACATTTTAGAGCCAAGAATCACAATTAGAGACTCCGGTTATTATTATTATTATTTTTTTTCATAGGTTATACATTTGCCTTAGTTAAACAGTCCAATAGACTTTGTTACCCAATTTTATTCGACCTGCCTTCCGCCAATTGTTTCATAGAGCTCACTGCGCGCCTTAGCTAAATGTCGAAATTTTATTTTCGTTTAGTCCAGTGACGTCATTTCAGTCTTTGCTTGAGGGGAGCAAAAAAATTTTTTACTTCGTGGGCTACTTAATTTATATACATATAAACATATATACTTCTATATTTATTTATAAAGGGAAAGTGTAAGTTTGTATGTATCTAGGGGCTAGCAGAATTTGCAAATACCCCCTCTGCCTCCTCTCAAATGACGTCCCTGGTTTAGTCATCTCTAGTCTTAGTTTAATTATTTATTTTTTAAATAAAATGAATATCAATTGGAAATTTGCTTATTAGAAATTTAGGGATTTATGGAAACTATTTTGCATTTGTACCGCTCATGTAGTTGAAATCCCTGTTGCTTTCTGACAATTATTTTGCACTCTTAACATTATATTTAAAAAAAAATAATCAAATCAAAAACATTTTTTGTCAGAAAGAAACTTTCTCTGTAGTTACCTAAACCTTGTTCAGTACACCATTGGTCTATATTAGTCTGGCGTGTGTCCGGATGTGTGAATGTGTGTTCCATATTACAGAACTTCTTCAAAGATCCGTGGAACACGTTCGACTTCATCACCGTTATTGGCAGTATTGTGGATGCTTTAGTAATCGAAATTGGGGTAAGTTTCATATTTCTAAATTATTTAGAACAAAAAAAAAAAAAAAAAAAAAAAAAACTAGTGAGCCTCTTATGGATGGGTTGAAAAAACCATTTTAGTTTTAAAAATTTGTAAAACCACCGAATTAAGTTTTTTTTTATTTCACGCAGTGTAAAACAAGAGCACGCTAAAAGTTTATTTATTCCATTTTATAAATGAACACTGTTTTTATTTGATTAATGCGAAATAATTTGGAATGTCACAATTTTAAATAGAAAAACGAATTTGGACGATAAATCGCACCAACCCATTCAGAGAGTCACTGTTTGACTACAGAGGAATAAAAGCGACATTAAATAAAAACATTCAAATTGACAAAAAAAAAAAAATGATTAATCAAAGTCGCTTGTAGACCAAATGAGAAATTATTCTCTACTTATTAGAATCCGATGTAGTCATATATCTAATTAGCATGTTAAATAATGTGTTTCTAGCCAGTTCTTCCAACATTTTAAGTAACTTCTCTTATAAATGACCTTATATTGTCTTTGGATCTAGATTCCAAGTAGCAATTTACAAATGTCTCACTATCTTTCTTTCTTTTTATTTGATCAATTGATGTTTCTAGAGATCTGATCCGAAGACATGTAAATATAGGCACCACATTCGAAATCTTAAAACTTCCTTCTAATTCTTACTATACAATGCTCGATGTAATTAATGAGCCAGATTGGACACATTTATGTGGTGCTCGCATGTTTTCGCAGTTCTCAGAATATTCTGTATTCGATTTTTTGTAGTTTCTCTATGTTATTCTAGAATGATTCTAAAATAGAGTAGCGAGTTCTCTTGAGTGCAGCGATATTCTGAGAACGAATTAAGCCTTCTATCACCATGCTTATTGTCGATTCTCTCACGAAACTAGTTGTACCTTTTTGCTGCTCGATCGAGCCATGTACCTTTATAGTGGAACAGTTTCATTGTTATCTTCTAAAATTTGCTAAGCATGTGATTGTTGTTTTGCACCTATTTACAAGAGAGGTTACTATTTTTTTATTATAAAAGACAATCCATGCTTTTTTTCGAGGACATTCACAATCACTCTTGTACACGAACAAAAACTAGATATTTATGTCAAACGATAACTGGAGAATCGTTTGGGGTGATTATGGTAGTGTTTTTAATTAAAAAAAAATCCATAATTAAATTAACCACCTTTCGCAAATATTTAGAGCAGAATCAACACACTAAAGCTCTCAACATATCACGTAGTTTTTAATGATAAGAAATACGGCGAAGCAGAAAAGGTATAGCTTTTAAGTTAATTAACAAGTAGTCGCTGCGTTACAGACCAGAGAGGGTTGTAACGTGTGTTTGATTCTCACAGGACATAAT
This sequence comes from Euborellia annulipes, assembly GCA_023213315.1. Taxonomy (NCBI): domain Eukaryota; kingdom Metazoa; phylum Arthropoda; class Insecta; order Dermaptera; family Anisolabididae; genus Euborellia; species Euborellia annulipes. The sequence continues at coordinate 81,444 of JAKCPI010005853.1, forward strand.
GCCAAAGAATGAAAACTCAACCCCGATGCCGAATAGTTTGAGAGATTACTTCCTAAAAGCCAGCATTCAATACAGCACGCAGCATCCTTCAGAATGGGTGAACGCATTCTTACCAGTTCTTAATGACTTAAACAGAATTCAAAGGCTGCTTTTTAATGACTCGATACGCTTTTTAACAAATAATAAACCGTGACATAAAAATGAATTTTAAAGACCTTAGACCTGTGGTCAGGAATCCATCTGAGTCCGCGAAATAACGTCTCTCCCCCCACACGCCAAAATTTTAACTTTTTTTTTTATTTTCTTTGGTTTTCCAATTTATTTTTAGAATTCGCATGTTAAGCACGATAGATAGATCTGGGTAAAGTCGTGAATTAAAGGGTCATGGCATTTTTGGGACACCCTGAGATCCACTTTCTCCTAATCCTGGACTAATTGGGACTCAGATGTAGGCTTCACGTAAATTAATATCAATTTTTTTTTCTGATCCCCTCTGGTACACACTCTTGGTATTGACTTGCATGCTTGACACCGTGTATCGGCTCGCTCTAACAAATGCCTTAGCGCCTTAGTTGTAGCACATTAGATAGATGTCCAGTTGATTCCAGGACCGTTTGCTAATTAATTCCTTCGCGACAAAGAGCACTTTGGACAACTGGATTGCATGAAGACTTTCTCTTTACTATTTTTTCGCCATTCATTATTATGAGAATTATTAATTTGGATATATTAAAAAAATTCAAAGTTACTTTAGGTGTGCAGACGCAGAGATCGGAGGGTTTCTACACCGGGGCCGCCTGATCGGATGGACCAGACCTCGGTTGTGAACCAGTTTTATAGTAGTTGTGTTAATGGCAAACATTTTTATTTGAGGAACCAAGAAAACTATATACAAAATTAGAATTTTTTAAGTCATCATCATAAGTATTCTGCTTCCTCTGACAGGTCCGTTATTGGCGATTCTTCCTTCTCCATTCCTCCCTTTCCTGAGCTAATCTTTTCATCCCGTCGAACCCATCTCTTCCTCCTTCAATTCATCAATCATTTTTCTCCTTCTCTTATTCTACCATTCCTTCCAATACATCATTCCTTAGACAATTCCTTCTCAGTTAGTTCCAGTTCCTTTTCCTCAGAATAATGTTTTTAAGTAGAAATCGTTCCTCTCCTAATATCCTTAACACCTCTTCTCCTACTACTTGATATTCAACATCCTTCTCCAAGTCCAAACTTTCAAAAGCCCTTTCCTTATCTCTCATCAATAATGTCCACGCCTCACAGCCAGACATAAGCACACTCCAAACGAAACCCTTGGCCAATCTTAACCTCAAATCTAATTCTGTTTTACTAATCAAAATTCTCTTCTTTTAAAAGATTATTGTAAAAATGGGGGTTGAATGACTGAGGTCAAAAACCAAAATAAAGAAAAAAAAGTAAAATAGTTTTATTGATTCCTCAAATTCCGCCGACCGGGAATAATAAAGGCGCAGAAAGAGGAAGAAGATTCCTCAAATAAAAATGTTCGCCATTAGCGCTCCTCTCACTACTTGGATCTCGTCCGTCCCGTCAGGTCCCAGATTGGACCCCTCACAGGGCCAGACCCGTCAGTGTTCGGTGCTCAACTTATTACTTTTTGTTATCCAAATTTACAAAAAAAGCCATTTTCTCTTAAATCCTCATTTTTATTTATTGATTTTATAAATTTAAAAATTCTCATATATTTGATTGGTTCTGTGTATTGTTTTATTAAAGATTAAACAAGAAATTAATCGGTTTTCTTAAATCATCTAATTTGGATCTTTTAAATCTTTAATAAATACAATATAAATACAGTTCGACATGAATAAATTATTTTCATTCCAATAATATTTTATATTCTATATAATTTTTTCTGAAATTTTAAAAATATTTATAATCTATCTATACTTATGCTATATTTTACAGGATTAAAAAAAATGTCAAACTGTATTTTTAAAGGTCATTTTTGACCCGGCTGTTTTCAAACCAACGAATGAAACAACCAGGTCTAGTCTCATTGGCCCGAGTGACCTGAAAGTCTCAAAGATGTCTGCTATCAAAACTTTCTTTGCTGTTAAATAAAAATTAATAATTCAAGCATTGAAAGATTTGAGTCCAATTAAAACAGGCCTTTGAGAAACTTATTGGTTGCGTCTGTGAAATTAGACCTGGGCGGGTTGCAGAATGCTCGAGCTATCTTGTATCATCTCATATTAGATGTATATAAATAGCTCATGAAATCATTCAACAAGATCTTTTTGCGTGATTATTTGATATTGATTGATCTCAAAAGGGCATTCCATTCGTTTTTAGTTAACAGCCGTCTAATCAATGTCTCTGTGTTTTGTCGGAATATAGTTTTGACATAGTATTATCTGTCCAGAAATTACTATATAATGATGAACAGGAGAACTTCATCAATGTGGGCTTCTTGCGCCTCTTCCGAGCCGCCAGGCTCATTAAGCTGTTAAGACAGGGATATACCATTCGCATTTTGCTTTGGACATTTGTACAATCATTTAAGGTAATTATCGTCACTCTATTTATATTTTTAATCCTTCTGCTTATGTGATCATGTTGCTTGTATTGATTGACCACCAAAAAGAGATATTCAAAATTTGTATAATTAGAAATTGCTCAATACAAGCACATTGTTATCGATGTTCTGTGTTTCGATGTTTACACCATGTAAGCCCGAGTTAGGCTTATTCTAAACTGACTTCAAGATTTAAAAAAAAAAGTCATCAATATATATTTAAAAAAAAAATCATCAATATAGAGATAATAAACAGGTAATTGATATCCAACAAATAGAATTTGGGTTTGATTTTCAAATTCACTCTCCTTAGGTATGGACCATTTAAGCTCATTTTGACTCAAGCTAAGCTATGTAACATAAGGCTAAAATAGAGCAACATATTTTTTTATTTTTACATGAAATATTTATAAATCATGCTAATCTTGAAGTTGGAATCTAATAGGTAGAGCCGAAATTGATAATATAACCTATAACTTGGCTTCAAATAAAAATTATCTTATCTGGTTTCGGCTCTGCAGGTAGATGCTATTAATCAGTAAAAATCCCTTTCCCTTTCATCGTAGAAATTTGTTCTATATAGCCATAACATAGCTAGATGGTCTAAAACCTAGAATAGCTTGTTGAACACTTTTTTTAAAATATTTTTGCAATTTCAAGTAGTTGAAAAATTGAGAACATAAAAATAGTTTTTAATAATGCACATATGAATAAAAAATTTCAAATATTTTAATAGTAAAAGCGCTCAATAATGAAGTGAAAAGAGACGGCCTAAAATTAGTTAAATATTAGAAAAAATTTAATTTAGTTGTAGTTCGCTTATTGTGACAATTGTATTCATGTACAGTGATGTTATTCCAAAATTCCTTTGACATTTTTTAAATTAATTAGATCATATTGATGTGATGTTCATTTTCTCCTTTTCTAGTTCTAATAAATCTAAACCGCTTATTATATTAAAATCCACCACTGCCAAAATCAGGAAATAAATAAAAGACCTAAATTATAAATTCTGTAACATTTCTGAGATTAAACCCTAATCTTTTTGAGTTCCTTCATTCCACTTCATATTGGACGTAACTTTTTGCCACCATCAATATGAAATACCATCTATTGCAATAGTATTGAGACTAAAGCCCGATATTAGGCAGCCCAAAAGCACACGCTCATTAAGATGCGCGTCTCGAAAAGTCGTTAGAGAGCTTTTGACTACCGAGTTCCTCTAGGCGGCAAGAGATGGCGTTAGTTTTTTCCATAGGAATACAAGGGATCTGTTCCATTTCATTCTAGACTTTCCAGCTAATTATTTATTCGTTCTTCTTCTTTTTATTAATTATTTAAAGGCAAAAAATTAATAATTCTTTAACATAATGATTACTAATTTAATTATCTACAACTCATAGAGCTCCTTTTTTTAAAATATCATTTATTTAATGAGATTAATCTAAAAAAAAAAAAATTATTTTTTTCGAAAATCAAAAAAAGGGCTTCTATAAGTTGTAGATATTTTAAATAGCTTTAATTAAAAAAAAAATCGAGGTCGATAGCTTCAAAATTGTGGCCGCTGGAAAGTCCCAAAATTAGCACCCCGAGACGCGCACCTTAAACTTTTTTTCTGATTAAAACATTGAGATAGTTTTTATTTCAATGTATCTTTTTTTTAACACTCTTTTTTTCCCATTCACACACATACACACATTCTTTACGGCAACTTAAACCATATAAGACTTTTACAATAACCGTTATTTCTATTGAGGGTTCAGACATTTGGCATCCAAATGGCTTAAATAAAATCATCGGACTGCCTAGGATCCGAACCCGCGACTCTTGGTATAGAAGGCCAGCTCGCTAGCCACTACACCAAGCCTGAGGGTGTTACGTTGGCAACACTCTCTTAAGAGAGAACATAGCAACATATGGAAAAGACAGATTGTATTATTATTATTGTTATGGGAGTTTTTAATTATAGACCACATTTGACTTCAATGTACAGTATTTCTATTTTTAATAAATAATTAATACAAAATGTGGTCTATAATTAAAGATGGTGTTGATCATAGCGAAACGTTTAAAAAAAGTGTAACAAAATAGATGTTTATTTATTGGTGCATCCTCTTTATATTATTAACCTTAATATAATTAAAAACTCCCATAATAATAATAAATTTGTATGGTTATTCTTTTGTTAAAAAGGATCGTTCGGCCTATTTTCTTTGAAAAAGGTATTTCTTAAACAGACAAGCTTCCATTTGGTCTGCCTATCTACCGGGCTTTAGTCCCAATACTACCCTGGTATTGCAATTGATGGTAGATTTGAACCTACATTCTTTTGGAATACCATCATTAATACCTGGTATTTTAGAATAAATTTATCAACAAGTGTCATCTGATTAACACTAATAAAGATGATCACATGTAATCACGCTTTAATGCAATATTCATGCTTTGATTTTAGCATGCCTTTGGCAAAGGGTTGCTTGATTTTTCTCATTACAATTCTTTTGTTTTCTTGTAATTTAATAAATGTTCTGTGTTTTCGCAGGCTTTGCCATACGTCTGCCTCCTCATCGCCATGTTATTTTTTATCTACGCCATTATAGGCATGCAGGTGAGCCGACGCATGTTCTTAAAGAACATAGGGATTATAATAATCAGTTAGAGAGTGGATTTGGTTACCTAATCTTTGAAAAATAATTTTTCTCCTTCATTTGTGACATCTTAAACATTGCCGGCTAATTACTTGAAACTATTTGATTATCACAAATTATCATTAAAACACTGAACTGAAATTCATTTAATTAAAAGAAGGATAATCATTAATAATGAATTTTGCATGGAAATTATTTAATCTTTGAACTATCGATTTGAACTCGAGTCTTCAATTCAGTACTTTGTGCGATAATAGTCCACAGATTAAATAGAAATTATTTAGACAAATCAATAGTGAAAACTGATGAAGCCATTTCTAAATTGAATTTTTTTCTTCAAGACTTTTTTTACTAGTTTCACATTCCAAATTTTCCCTTTACTCTAAACTTTTAAAGATTTTTATTTTTGGAAGTAATTTCTTTTTACGTTCTCTTATTTTACTTGATTCTACAATTTCCTGATATCAAAATTTTAACGGCAATGTTCTTTATATATATAAATGAATTTTTACAATGGGAACCAAAAGATTTTTCCACCCTCCAAATTTTAGACCTTTTATTTTTTTTATTATAAAACTGTGAAAATTTATACGAACGTTATAAGACGCTGAAAAAAATCATAAAAGGAAAAGGCAGGAGCAACAAAAAAATAAGGCCTTCGTTTATTGAACAAGAAATCGAGGCCAACTTTATTTATTATCAGTCAAATTACATGAATGAGATTGAAACAAAATCTGAGCATTCAAGTTAAGTTGAGGCGACAATAAAGTTGATCAGAAACGTCTTGAATCCTTTTTGATTTTATAAAAGCTTTTGCCGTTTGCATTATTATTATTATTATGGAAATTTTTAATCATAGACCACATTTTGTATTAATTATTTATTAAAAATATAAATACTGTACAACGTTTCGACTGTTTATTCTGCGGTCGTTTTCAAGTACTATACACTTGCTCCGACTTGAGTCGGAACGTTGTACAGTATTTATATCTTGAATTCTTGTTTAACAAATGGAGATATTTGGCTGCTTCTGCTTTTCCAGATTCCGAAAAGGTTTTATTGAAACATACATACTTTGAACATCTAAAGTTTTCATTTAAAATTTCCTTTTTCTTTTCAAAAAGTTAGGAGGCTGGAAATACCTTTTACTTTATTGTTAGAATTAAAAAAAAACCTTTCTTATATTTTCATTTTATTCTACTTTCTAACATTTCTTTAAATGAAAAAACTGATTGTTTTAAAGTGTTCTATTTAAATATTTCGTTTTAAAGAAAAAAAATTTAATCAAATTCATTTTCGAAATATTTTAGAAATTAGAATCATTAGAAAAAATAATGATCAATTGGAGAAATGATTATTGTCTTGATACAATACAAGGTAAATTTAGCTGAGGTTTATTTCTACTAAAAAATATATATCTTTAGTTTCTAAAAGGTTCTAAGACAGAAAAAAATTAATATATTTACATTTTTTTCAAAATAAAATCTTAATTTTGTTCTCCCGGACAAATTGTCGCGTGCTTCGTAGAATAATACAAAAAGTTAATACATAATATTACGATGTTCAATTAAAAATATTTATTTTGTATATACAGTGAATTGATCATTATTTTTCACTAGTAGTTGTAATACTAATTCTAAATCCTATCTAGATTTTATTATTATATTTCTTTTGGATAGATCAGAAATTTTCATATGATCTAAAATTGCATTTATATTGTTGAAATTAACAAACCACACAGATTTAGCTTTGAAGAATAGAATTAATTAAATATCTATTTAATCAATTTAATTTTGAGAGAATATAGTGATTAGATAAAAGAAAATTAGTTTAGAATAATATCTTTAGTGGTAACACAGGGGTAGTATTTATTTATATAGAATTATTTAAATTTCAGAATGCAGACTGTCCTATTTAATGAAAAAATTATCAGGGCAGACTTCATTCTTTTAGAAAGAGTATATTTTGGATAGAAAATATTTAGAGGGAAAACCTAAATCTAAATTTTATTTGACTTTTTCTATATTTTCCAAGTTTATAAAATTTTTATAATTTATTGTACCTTAATTTTTGTATAGCTACACGAATTGTAAAGACACTCATGGTCTCATCACTTGTGATGTTCCTCTAATGACTGTTTTTGAGAGCCACTAGATTTTTAGGAAAAACGAAATTTATTCAAAATTTTATAAATTTTCTGTTTTGTTTGAGGAAAGTAGAAGTACACTTTTGTGTAATTTTAAAAAAACACTTTCCAATCCAGCTTTATTCATCTCACTTTAAAAAATAAATAGATTTTGGATTTACCCTCAACAATTCTCTGATTTAATAAACTTTAAAAAATTAGTAATGCTTAATTTAGATAGATATATATATATATATAATATTTCCGCAAATACTATAGGTCTAATAGTAATTAATGCAATAGTAATTTAGTGTAAGGGTCAATTTAATATAATTATTTTAGCTGGGTTCCAGCATGTGGCTGCCGCAGAAGCGTGCAGCTTGTGTTATGTGCCCCTAAATATTCGAATTTTCAAACAGTTTTTCATTATTATAATTATTTTTCGTTAAAAAATTAAACGGAGAGTTCACCTCTGTTGATGGGCACGCAACACAAGTTGAGGTTCTTGTGGGGATTGTGTATTTAAAGGTTTTTGGGAACATCAAGTTTGACCCTGATTCGGCACTCAATCGACATAACAACTTTCAAACTTTCTTCGGCGCTCTTTTACTGCTCTTTCGGTGAGTGGAGCGGGAGACTCAGAACTAAAAAAACACAAAATAAACCAATCACACAATAGACATCAACGATAATAACAAAAATAAATAAACGCTTTTAGACTTAAGCACTATCGGCTGCATTTTACTTATATCATACTAAACAAATTCCATTAAAAAGTTTTGGCAAACACACTGTAAAATACAGCCACATTTAATAGTTCTGAGTCCAAAAATAGTCAGGTTTAAGCTGATGTGGTAGTTTTGTCGATGTCCCCACCAACTGTGCTAGGCATGTGTCTTGTGTAGACGTTGGGTAACGATATATATATTAAATATATATATTATTCGATGTGTAGGTCGATCACTAGCTCTGTGTCACCTTGTAAAGGCTGTAGTTTGATTAGAGTACTTATTATCTTAACTCAGTGGAACTTGTTGGTACGTGATACTAAATCCTTTAGGTTCCACCCTTACTTATTTAGTCTGTATATATTAAATCTAATTATTCACTGTTAGTTTGTTGTAATGCGCCCGTATGTACGAACCCCTTCTTTCCTCCTAACTCTAGGTGTTTGGTAACATTGCGCTGGACCCGGAATCTTCCATCACCCGTCACAACAACTTTCGAAGCTTTGTCCAAGGCCTGATGCTATTGTTCAGGCAAGTCACCGCCCATCGATCCTTATATCACAATCACATTTAATACACAAAAACCCACGCACATATTTAGAAAAACGGAACAAAAAATGGATTCATTAAAAAAACTGACTGACAAACAAGGCAGGCTTTCTACTTACTTTCTTTGATTCCGCTACACCTTCCCTTTTTAATTAATTTAAATGAAATAAAAGAAAGTATTTAGGAAATTCTTTTGAAGTCTTATTTCGAATTTTATTTTACGAGAAATTCAAATTAAATTAAAAAAAAATCAAGGTCCTGCGGAATCCATTTGAATTTCTAACATTCTAAAATCTTCTTCCATTGTCTATTTCTTTTTTTGAACAATGACAAATTGCCTGAATTAATATTCCGACTGATGAGATGGCCTGCCTTTTACTTTGATAGTAAAATTGCATTGACTCCTTTCAGGTAAGCTGTTTGCTTTGCTTGTTGCATGTTAACCTGTTTATTATGACTAACAAACACCGGCAAACTACTAATACATATCATAAAATACAGCCTGATTTTTGTGTTTAATATAAAATTTACTTTTTAAAGAAATATTTCCATGTGTGTGCATTGTTTTTATTTTTTGTTTTATGTTCCTTTAAGCCTAGAATAATTTTTTATCCCGGATATTAAATTAATATTTTGCAATATTCATTTATATTTCACCTTATTTGTATCATCATTCGTATAACTCGTAAAAATAAACAAAGAGTTCTTTTATTTTTTGGTAGATATATCTCATTTGGAATTAATTTTTGATAACTAGCTAGCCGATCGCCTCATTTATGTTATAAATTAATTTTTTTTTTAATTCCAAGCTTTCCTTAAAAACTTTAATACATTCATTTTCTTCCATAATATAAAAGAGATATGCCCAACTTGCGGGCCGCACGATATAATAATTTTTGCGCCTTTTTCTGGACATTCAAAGGGAATTGAGAGCGTTTTTATTTCTGGCTGCCTGCATTTACACATCCTTCCTCAATAAAGTTTTTTGTTTACATTGGATTATATATAATTTTTCTTGTCAATTGTGCAAGTAACATTAAATATAAATTTTTTTAGGACATATTTCATAAAAAATACTATTAATTAAAGCATTTGAAACAATATTCCGTGCTTAACTCAATTTTGATATTTTTTTGGGCTTTGACACACCATTGCATAACAGGGTCCAATTATAATTAAAAACTCCCATAATAATAATACAAACCACAAAAGTTTTAATAAACACATTCATGATAAATATTATTCTTTCATCTGCCTATGTCGACTAAATGGAAAATTTGATATAAAAAATTTCATTTTATTTGGGAAATTCGCATTCGTTATTTATTAAATGCTATGAGGCAATCGGATTAATCTCATTATTAATAGTAATAAAATCGCTTTTTCCTATTTTTATAATAATAATATAATTTAATAGTAGGCTATTACGTATTTTTGCTTTTGTTATTTTCTTTTTCTTATTAAAATTTTCTTAGGTTCTTGCATTTCTTATTTTCGCCGGGATAAAAGCTAAAAATTTTGAAAATTAATTTTTCTTTTTTTTTTTTCAAAATTTTATTTTATTTTATTTTTTTTTTTTTTTTAGAAATAATGCATGCAATTTCCTTCGAAATTTTGCAAATATTTTTTTTAGGCTTGTAAAATGTGGAATTTTTTAATTAGTAAAATTCTCTAAATTATTTTTTAAACTACTGTATAAAATAACGCACTTTCAATATAGCCCATGTGAAAAATAAAAGGGGCAAATAAATTATAGGAAAACAAGACTCGAATCTCGCCTCATTTGTAATATCCATTTTCAAAAAGTTAGGAAAAATTATTCCCATTGCATAGAATATTTATTGTAAGTGCGTTATTAAATAAGTTTAAATTTTATTATTTCTCACTTCTAATCGATTTCTGCCATCGTTTTTCAGGTGTGCCACAGGAGAAGCTTGGCCTTCAATTATGTTATCTTGTATTAAGGAACGTTCTTGTGATCCAAGTGCGAAAAAAGAGGACCTCGAATGTGGTTCAAATCTTGCCTATGCCTATTTCGTCTCTTTTATCTTTTTCTGCTCCTTTCTTGTAAGTATTTTCTTTAATTGCTTGAAGTTGTGGCTGTGATGTGATTATAATAGAAGGATGGAGATATTGAACCTGGAACATTCCAATTTGGCTGATATCTTCATCCCTGTATTTCTTTATATTTTTTTAATTTCATTTAAAAAAAAAATATAATTTTATTAACATTTTAGGGTCCTAACACCCAGAAAGTAGACTGTTCTCGCCGACTGGTCCAGTTGGAGGGGTCTAGGGTTATAAATATTTTGAAATTTTAATAGCCTATCACTCCCCAGACTGCTTGGAATATTGCAGCAATATTGCTAATCTAGCACAATATTAGCAATATTGCAGCTTAAACAGCAATTATTTCCCCAAAATTCCTGCAAGTTACAAAGAGGGGGACATAGGAATATTGCTGCAATATTTCCTGTAAGATTAGTTTGAAATATTGTCAGTATTTTGCAGGATTTGCAATATTGCTGTAATATTGGCAATATATGCAAGATTTGCAATATTCCAAGCTGTAGGTGCTTATAAAAGAAATATAAATAAATTGATTCTCGATATTTATATTAATTTATTTTTCAGATGTTAAATCTTTTCGTGGCTGTTATCATGGATAATTTCGATTATTTAACGCGAGATTCTTCTATTTTGGGAGCACATCATTTGGATGAGTTTGTTAGAATATGGGCCGAATATGATCCAAACGCAACGTAAGTGATTTAGCTCTTTTAAAATAAAAATAAAATAAAGACAATAATCAACCAAATTAATGCTTTTTTAGGGGAAAGATTCATTATACGGAGATGTACGATATGTTAAAAAATATGGATCCGCCTCTTGGGTTTGGAAATAAATGTCCAAATCGTCTGGCCTATAAGAAACTTATCCGAATGAATATGCCTGTGGATGCTGATGGGAAAGTAAACTTCACAACAACGCTCTTTGCACTCATCCGAGAGAATTTAAGCATCAAAGTTCGGAGTGGTGAATACCATCTATTTTTTTTAATCTAATTAATAAAAATACAAAATTACCATGATTAGATATCTTTGCTTAAGGGGCTTCAGGAGGGCACATTGAATCTTTAATCCGAAACTACTTTACTTCCTGGCTGCCCGCTCCCTCACCTTTTGTTGAAATACAACAGCCACTTCACAAATTGACATGTAATTTTAATTTTTTTTTAAATCTAAAAATGTAAAAATCATTATTATCCAACCTACCTGGTATAGTAATAAAGTGAAATAGTGAAAAAGTAAAAGATAAATTTCTTATTTATTTAAAAATTAACGGCCAAATAGTTTAGCACTCTTGCAAAAGATGGCAGGCTAGTCTAACAGCCGACATTATCAGATCACTTATAGACCTATATTTATTTATTTTATGCTGTTATGAAGGATATATGGACCGTAGGAAATTAAAAAAAAAAATTTTTTTTAAAATAAATAAAAAAAAAATATATAATAATATTTATGAACTATTCATTATTAAAAGATGAACGAAAATTAAACAAATACCTGAGATTAAATATAGCCCTCTCATCCTATCTTTTGGCAAATTTTCGTAATAGTTAGGCTTTTTGGCTAAAGGCAAAAACAAGCGAACAGCTTGCCTCCTGAAGAGCCTTAATTCATGATGTATACTTCAATATCGACTAAGTTCATGCTTTTATACCAAAATACATAATCATGGAAAGGAAACAAGAATAGATTTATGTTTAAAATTGTAATATTTCCCTATTTTTTTTAACTATAACATATTTGTTTATTTTTTTTTTAAGCTGATGAGATGGACCAAGCAGATGAAGAACTTAGGGAAACTGTACGTAGTATTTGGCCACTTCAAGCAAAGAAGATTTTGGATTTGCTCATTCCACGGAATGATCGTAAGTTTTTTATTTATTTTTTTTTATAGCTAAAAAGTTTTTTAATTAAATTATTGTTAATTAAAATTTAGATGCATGGGCGTATCCAGCTCCAAACGGAGGGGGGGGGGGCAACTTTTCTAATATTGATTTTATTATTTTATTAAATGCCATCCTAAGTGGAGATAGGAGATGGTGTCACTCGTAGTTTTTACCTTCCTGATTGCGGGCATTTTTCAGTTTTTTTTTATTTATATTTTTTGTTTTTTATTTTTATTATGGCAGCTGCCCCCTTGCCCTCCCCTGGATACGCCCATGATTAGTTGGGATACTAAATAGACGTATAAAAATAATTTTTTATTTTTCAGAATTATCGAAAAATAAAATGACGGTTGGAAAAATATACGCGGGTTTATTAATTCTTGAAAGTTGGCGAACAACTCGATTTGGCCAGATCGAACCTACGGGCCTTCCGGTGAGTTCTTTTCTCTGTTTTTTACTTAATCAAAGAACTAATGAATTATTTAAAAGAAAAATTAATAATGAAATTATTACTTTTCAAAATCGTCAATCAGATAAGAAAATCTATTTTATTTTAGAAGAAAAAAATTTAATTAAAAAAAAGAAAATAAATTTGCATGTATATTAGAGTTAACCTTCTAATATACGTATATATATGTATATATTTTATATATACTATATATATTTATCCGTCGTGAGGGTAGCGTGTAGCTCCTTGCTTCATTTTTTTGACTGTATTGCCTTCTAAACTGTCTTCTAAATAAACAAACTGGATCAAACATGCAAAAATATTTAGAATCGACTTTATTCCGCTCGATTGCATTTCGATTTAGATTTAAAATCTCTACTCTTTCAACGCACTACTGAATAATGAGTAGTTTTCACTTGAATTAGCTTTTAGATTTTAGTAAGATAGATGATAGACGACACACGACAACAACAAGAACAACATGCAATCGAGTGGAGGATTTTATAAAAATTTTCAACTTAAGATCTTTTTCTATTCTCTTTTAAAATACATTTCCAATATTATTTAACTATTTATGTTATTTGATGATAATAAAACAAAAATTATTTGTCTCGTGATGAGGGCCAACGAGAGTACAGTCTGCGCCACAAGAGCTTGATGTGCTCAAGAGTGGTCTTGAGCTTAAAAAATTTTAAAAAAAAAAAAAATCTTTTTTTAATGCTACTTTTAAGACACTTCCAACTGCTAAGGATTTTGGTAAAGCTTAAGGCTCCCCTCTAGAGGAGATCAGGCACTTGTGGCACCGACTGTCCTACCGTTTGTTGGGTTCATGTAACAAATATATAGTTTTCAAAGGTTTGGTCTTCTTTATTGGCACGACAGCATCCTCTCTGTTAGTGTACGAGGTATGTTCAAAAAGAAACCGAACTTTTTCTGTATCCGCTTTATTGCTTATTGTACAACATTTTAAGCACTCTCCCCTTAAAAATAGTCCCCTCTACTGGCTATACACCGTTCCCATCGTTTCTTGGATTTTTGGAACGCCTCCTGGAACACGATTTTATGGGCAGGCTTATGGCATTGTCCTGTATCTCCTCTATGTTTTGGAAACGACGTCCTTTCAACGTGTTTTTCAGTTTGGAAAACAGGAAAAAGTCTGCTGGGGCTAGGGTCCGAAAAGGGGGAGGGGGACAACTGGAATATGGTGTTTTGTTAGATAGCTACAGACAAGGAGATGCAACATCCAACTTGGGTTTTCGCACAATTCAGCCCTTATCCTGCGCACAGCATCCTTTTTCCTGTTTTACCTGTTTCCCAAACTGAAAAACACTTTGAAAAGACGTCGTTTCCAAACTATAAAGGAGATACAGGACAAATGGCACGAGACACCTGCATGCCGTCCCACAAAATGTGTTCCATGAGGTATTCCAAAAATGGAAGAAACGATGGGAACGGTCTATTGCCAGTAGAGGGGACTATTTTGAAGGGGACAGTGCTTAAAATATTGCACAATAAGCAATAAAGCTGAAGATAAAGTTCGGTTTCTTTTTGAACACACTTCTGCCAAGACAGTGCAGAGACCTCAGAACTATTCTACCAAATCTAGCTTCAAATTAAAAAAACGAGCGTCACCGACATGTATAAAAGCTTGGGGTAGTTGGTGAACGAGACATAAAGAATCATGTAAAAGAGTGTCCCCGTTATTTTGACAAATGGAGCTAATGGGAACTAATTAGTACTGGCCCGAAGTTATGAATTATTCTATTTAAATGGCACTTTTAAGAATTACTCACACTCAATGATTAATTAAGCATTTTGAACTAAGCAAAGGGCATTTCTTCCCTTTCTTTACCGTACTCAGTATAACAAATTATTTTCCTAAGATCGTTCTGATCTTTAGATCAGTTGTAAATTTACTGTGATAAATAAACAAAAGTCAAGAAAAGATTATTATGGGTTAAAACATTTCATTTTTTAATTATAATTTTTAATTATAGACTACATTTGTATCAATTATTTATTAAAAAATATAAATAATGTACAACTACAGAATAAGCAATCGAAACGTTGTGGTCTGAGTACTGTACAACGTTTCAACTGCTCATTCTACAATTGTACAGTATTTATATTTTTTAATAAATAATTAATACCAATGTGGTCTATAATTAAAAATTCCCATTATATAAATAACAATACAAACCACAAAAGCTTTAATAAACATATTAAGAAAAGATCTTAATTAAATTAAATGAATTAAATTAGCATGTTTGATCTAATAATTAAACTGACTTAACTCTTATACAAATTAAATAAACATGTAGTAAATGTGAGTGAGTGCGTGTGTTTGTGTAAGTGTGCGTGTGACTGTTTGTGTGAGTGTCAGTGCTAAGATTGTATCTGAGTATAAATGTGTTTGCGAAAGGGAGAGTGTGCTTGTTATTCGATGTTCAATCGATGTGGCTGAGTGTTTTTTTTCTTTTTTTTAATTGAGTGTTGGCTGATGAGTGTTTGTTGTTTTCAAATTGCATGAATTTAAAACAAAAAGAGAAAAAAAAACGCGCGGGCCGCCGATAAATAAATAAATCATTTAATTAAAAAAAAAAATGAATTAAAACTGAATTTTTACAGATTGTTTTATTTAATTTTTATCATTTTTTGGTTTTTGCGGGCTGTCTTTCTCTCTCTTTTGAGTGCACAGGCGCCTCAACTCTGGTCGGCCATTAACGTGACTTGATGTATTTGGTTTCAGGATTATGGTGATCATAGTCCCTCCAATGAGGCGGTAGTACCTATTCTTTATCATAGTAGTCCTATCTACTCTCTTATCTTATTCTCTTTTTTCATCGTAGTTCCTCTTTGGCTGTGTTTTATTATAATAATCTTTATCATATATTTTCAAAGTAGTTGGGTTTCGTTTGGCAAACAAATTTTTTATAAAATTCTCATCTGAAAATGAAAGTTATTTACACAATAAACTAATATTGCTTTGTTGTTTTTTGATGGCAGATTAATAAATAAATAATTTCACTTGCTTTTTTTAAAGTTTGAATCGAATTAATGCATTAAGTTATTTTTTTTTTTACTTATGTGTTTAAGGATTTTTAACTAAAAATTCAAGAGAAATGATAATAAGATGTAGAAATTGGCAACATTTTTTTGACTGAATTCGGTTTATTTTAATTCATATAAGTTTGTTTTTAAAATAATTTTCATTTCTCTATGGCAGAACTTAAACATTTATCCGCACCGTGCGACACACTGAGCTTCCCGCTTGAAACAACACTGTCCGTGTGACGGCTACACAAATTTGCACCGACAGCGCACTGTATGAAGGCCGATACATGAAAAGAATTAGACCGTGGAAAGTCAATGAAGTAATTCAGACATGTCATCAACAAAATTAAAACAATTACAGTAGAGAATTGGAGGTATCAGCCAAATTGGGATTGTCCAGGTTAATAAAACTCCCAGGATAAGACGTTTCGGCCTGAATTTATTTGGCCATCTTCAGTTATCGGGAATTATACACATAGTGCAAGTATCTCTAAGCTTGGGCACAGGAACCATAGAATTTTGTATGAAGCAAATATATTTTATTATTGACGAGTCCTGGTTTGATCACATGTGCACTTGCACTATGTGTATAATTCCCGATAACTGAAGATGGCCAAATAAATTCAGGCCGAAACGTCTTATCCTGGGAGTTTTATTAACCTGGACAATCCCAAATTGGCTGATACCTTTAAGTGATTCTATAACAGGGGAGACTATGGAGAAGTAGTGTTATGTAATGATAATAAGTTTGAAAATTTGTTCCTTTTTTTCAATTTTCGATACTTTTTTTAAAAACGATCTTCTTATATGTATAAAAATTTTCTCAATATGTCATATTTTAGTTCTTTGGTCCTTTTAAAGATTCCTGAACTATCCATCTCAAGAAAAATGGTAATTTTATTTTACTGAATCAATTATTGTTGCATTTCTACACCTTTCATAAAACCTTATATTTATTTCTCTGCCACGTGTGAAGCAAGCACAAGGGCAAGTGGGGATTTGTTGCGATTTATTCTCACTTATTTTTGATAAAAATAAATATTTTTCATATTAACAAAAATGCATTATGTACTTTATTTATTTTTTTTTAATGGGTGTTATTGATAAACGCACATTAATTTTTTTTTTCTGAATGATCTTTTTGTTTTTTTTTTACTTGCTAGCATCTTGGGCTTAAAATTCTTCGATATAAACTCCAAGATGCTTTGCTTGAATGTTTTTCACTCGCGCATGTATTTTATAAATATTTTGCATGTTCCAATTTTTGTATCTCTAGTTTCTTCTTGACTCTTCTCTGTCTTGAAAATTTTCAATCTCTTTCTTCCATCTGTCTTTCCAAACATTTCTTTTTTGACTCTTTTTTTTTTTTAACTCAAAAGTAGAATATCTATCTTATTTTTTCTTAAACGACACCGATAGTTCACAAATGTTGATTTGAAAGAAAATAAAAAAAAAAAAGTTTTAGGGTTGTATTTTTGTATATCACATTCCTAAAAATCAATATCTAGTTGAACTCTCACGAAAATATTTTTGTATTTAAGAATAGACAATTAGAATAGATTAGTAAATATTAATAATTAATTTAAAAAAAAAACAATTAAATAGATTAAGAGGAATTTGTCTACTAACGTTCATTATAAATGTTTAAATTAAAAAAAAAAAAACTGTTTAAATTTTATATTATCATTTATTATATAAATAATCTCGATTCTTAAACAATATTAAATTTTTATTATTTATTATTTTAGTGAATCATGCACAATTTGAAATATTTCTTTCTAAAAATTTTCTTTGTTATGATTATTATTATTACCTGCCAAGAATGGATCAAGAAATTTTCATTAATTTAATAAAATTCACCTTTTCAAACTATTTTATATAAATTCTTTAAAAATGGATAATTTGCCGTAAGCGATAGATCATTGTTTTTTCAAACAAAAAAATAATGACAATTTTTATTTCGGATTAGCTTGTTTGGAAATTGAAACAATTGGCAAGCCTTGGCAGGTGATGGTTGCATGGTACACTAGAAAACAAGTTTAAGAATCGAGGAAGGGCATGGAGATGTGCTTCTGGGGCGGGCGCCGGTAACCGTGTTGTTTGGGCAGCGCGCCTCCTTCTTTAACTGCCTGCTGGACATGGCTGGCCAATGGACCGGAAATTCGAGGACAGGAAGCCTTGAGCCTGAGGAGGCCGCCGCTGCCCTTCTATCCCGGAAGAACACCGTCAGGGAGCACCTGCCGCATCTGCAAGGCAGCACCAGGTACAGAACATATAGAAAATACATTTTCCAGTTATCAATTTAAATACTTTTTAGCTGTTAGCATACATTAATTTTTCTGAAAACATTCGGTTCCCTTTTCCATAGAAGTGATTTTCAAAAAAACATTCAAAGATCAAAGTTGGGTATGTTTATTCTCAAATTAACAAGTTTCAATGATTTTTTTTTTACTGATTTTGGAAGTGGGCTTAGGGCTATCACTAAAAATCATAGAAATAAATAAAGAAAACACTTAATCACATTATCCACAGTTTCTCCCTCATATTATAACAAACTTTTCTCACAAAACATTCAAATAGCGTTCGGTTAGAGATATCCAAAGTCGTCAAATCTGGCTCATTAAATTTGTATCTATTGTTCTTAATATTTTATATTTCGACTTTATACTAACTAACCATGGTGAAAGATTAAAGGGCAAGTACTTGTTTCTTGTAGACCGTATTCGACCATAGTTTCAATTTGTTTCTGCTACGCTACTCATCTTAGAGTACCAGAAACCCTGCTAGATACTACCAGTTGTATGGATGGGATCTTCTTCTCTAATAAACATAAACGCAGATCTGAGGGGGAAGCTGGAAGGTTTTATAATTTGATAGGTGTAAGCTAAGTTCTTGGCAATCAGAAAACTTTTTAGTGTTTTTTCTCTGAATAATATTTCGAAGGCATTTAATAGAACTTCTTCACCAGCGGCTCACTCTAATGCATACAAGTTAAAGATTTCGGAGCGAAACGTCAGAATGACAAGCAATAAGGCGTCAATGATATTGACGTTCGCTCCGAAAATCTTTAACTTGTATGCATGCGGCTCACTCTAATGCCACAAACAAGTTAAAGATTAGCGCCTTATTGCTTGTCATTCTGACGTTTCACTCCGAAATCTTTAACTTGTATGCATGCGGTTCACTCTAATGCCACATACAAGTTAAAGATTTCGGAGCGAAACGTCAATATCATTGACGCCTTATTGCTTGTCATTCTGACGTTTCGCTCCGGAATCTTTAACTTGTATGTGGCATTAGAGTGAGCCGCATGCATTCAAGTTAAAGATTTCGGAGCGAAACGTCAGAATGACAAGCAATAAGGCGTCAATGATATTGACGTTTCGCTCCGAAATCTTCAACTTGTGGCATTAGAGTGAGCCGCAGTTAACCCTTACCAGCTCCAAATTAATCTATGATAATATTCTAATTAAAAAATTTACAAGACCAATTTAATGAGGCTGCTCATGACTAATCAAATGAGCTATGAATTAAGAATCTAGAGATCCAAAACAACTCGGGACCAAGCCTTTTATCAACAATCTCCTCCTGGGGAAGTAGAGGTTCTGGGAGATAATATGATGTGGCCACTTAACTAAGTATATTCTCTGGGAACAATTAATTCAACAAATCTCTTTAATTCATTTAAAAATCGAATATCACTTTCCAAATTATTTATTTTAGCGAACTTATTATTATTTTGTTTATGACAACGATTTTCTCTTTTGTTCCAGGAGAAAAAAGGTGACCCAAGTCATTAGTTCGGTGGTCTTGTTCGCAAGATCACTAAAAAGTATGGTAACGAAGGCGTTGGACAGCTTAGGAGGCGCCGACTTGTTGTTAGGCATAGCAAAGTCTAGTCTAGTCTTCCACTCGTAATTTAAATATTAGGATCTAACGAATCTGACCTAATTATAGAGTTAGGCACCTTAGGCAGTTTGTTTAGATTACAATTTTACTGAATTTAATAGCATTAAAGAATAGAAATAAAGTGAAATATTTAATTTGTGTTGAGAGTGTAGATAGAAATCAAAATGGAAAGAGAATTATATAGTTTCATTATTATTATTATTAATTGTAAACAGATTAATTAGCCTTTAATATATTGTGCGATGTAAATAATTGTATATAACCATATAATATTATAATCTTTATAATCTCGATGTATTGATGTTAGTACGAGCTGTTTAAAAGCATCCTCGAAAAAATTTTGTTTCAAAAATGCTTCTAAGCAGATCGGATAGAGATCAGATCATGATTTGTATTCCATAGTAAATTAGCTTAAAAATTCGGTAAGTACCTGGAAGGTGTCATGATTTTTTTTTTTTGCACGATTTGCATGACATTCTTCTGCATAATTAGATTTTTTTTGTCTGCTAAATTTTTTTCCTTAAAAATTCTCTTTTTAAAATTTTTCAATTTTTTTTTTTTTTTGCAAATTATTTTTATTTATCGTTTTCATTACGAAAAATAAACTTAATTTGCTACGCTTTAAATAATAACAACTTGGTTAAAATCACTTTAAAAAAAATAATTGTGCAAACGCTGCTTAATTTGAAAGTAATTTTAATTTAAAAAAAAATTGAATTTGTTTACCGTTGTAGTCGTAATAATTGGTGTAGTTAATTAATCGTAATCGTTAGTAATGTAGGGCGCGCGCTTAAATCGTATTTAGTTGGGAAATCATTTGCACTAATATCCACGAGACCTGAACTTGGTAAATAAATATTTTGAACGGAAACTTTGGAATATATTATCATATTTTTGTTGATTTTTTTCCGACAAATTCAATGTGTCTTTCATTTTAACAGATTGCAGCGGACCGACTCACGGCATTTTAATGCCTCAACAATTTTTCACAATTATTAACAGAGAATACTTGACTGAGGCCAACTTTCCTTATTGAAAATTTCAATTGTAATTTTACTAAAATGTTTAATATCAGAAATATATTTCTCATATCATTTCCTTCACTTTTATCTTGTATTTTAAAAATTCTGTTTGTCAAAGACTAAATTTTTGTCACTCTAAGGCATCGGAGCTGATTACTTTTATTTTGCTTTGATATACCCTCCTCGATGAGGTTTGATTTCCAAGAACATCATCAAGAGAAGCGAACCCATTCCACATAGCAAAGTGAGAGTGCAGTATTTTAAATAAAGCAAGATAATTATTAATAGATCTATCCCTTAGCCGGACTCACAAAAAACAAACTACTTGTCAAACGGAAATGTCTTGTCTGCTCTGGACTTGCATATGGGCTGCTTATTTATTCTTAATAAAAATCTAGAAAGGGATGGTCGATGAAACATTAAATTACTCAAATAAAAATTCGTTTTTCTTAATTTCTGAATTAAAACTTTTTATATATATAATATTCTTTATTGGAAAGTTGTTCAAGCAAGACGACTGGATGAACAGTTTCGACAACTCTCATGAATTGTAAATGGCATTCCAGTCCTGGCCTAAGACAGTTTCCGAAACTGTGAATGTGTTTTGCTGAAAAAATTTACACTAAAGAATTTTATATTCAGTATATAATATATATATATATATATATAATTGGACCGAAACCAAAGGAAGGCCAAAGGCCAAAGAGTTAGTGCACTTGGTCGTCAACAATAAATCGTCAAAATAATAAGAATTTATTTAGTATCTGAATTCCACCTGTAAGTAAATTTAAGTGAACTTCCTCTCTTTCTTATTGATTGGATACTCTTACATTTCACTTCAGCAATTAATAAAAAAGGCGATTGTCCTGTTGCCATGTTGCCTAGAAAGCACCAGGTAAAATATTTCTATTTGCGACGAAAAATCTGATCTTGTCTTATTTCTGTTTGACCTTATAAATATCTATGGTGAATAGGAAGGTTGCTATTTCTTCAAAGAAAAAAATATATCCAAGTTAAAATCCACCCGCCTCTTTGGAAATTTTAGTTCATTCTAGAAAAATAAAGTAATATTTTTACCAATTTTTAATATAACCGATAAATCTGAAGGATATAATTAATATAGTTGATTTCATGGTGAGTTGGCCCGGGCAAGAGACAGGAGGAGGTTTGATTAGGACCACTAGCAAATCTACTCATGTGATGTATGTCATGCGCAGGTGCTGGAGCTGCAGGAGGTTGTAGCGGCGGATGCCTCACGGCAAGCGTCACTTGACTCACTACAGCAAACTCACCAGCACGAGGCCTCGCAAGGCCAGCACCTGCACCCTTCCGGCTCGGCTGCAGGCCCAGGCTTCCACCGGGACCACCGGGCGCCTCGATCGCGCTCCCCAAGTCCGAGGTGACCACCGCCCCTATCCTTTCCTTCTTTTCCCTAATTCTATTAAACAAATCTATCTTCTTTACCTTCTTTTTCTTCTCCCTCTTTCTTAGGTCCTCCTTTTAATTTAAAAAGGATTTTTTTGATTTTATCAGTAATGATATTGTAATAAAGGTAATATAGGCTTTGTAATTTTAAGACATCCCTCTGTTTAACTTCCTGGAAAACCTTAATGGGTCATGTTAGCGAGGTAAATAACTGAATCAATATGTAGTAGAATAAATAAAAGGCCAAGCATCTATGTTTATTTCTTTATTATAGAACCCACAACGTCGTTTCCGTAGACTATGCGACCATCTTCATGGCTAGGGTTCTTTCAACAGAAAAACCCTCTTATGTTCTTTGATAGATATTTCATAAAATTCATTATGATCTATCAGATATAATACATTCAGCACCAAAGACTTTATGAAATATCTATCAAAGAACATAAGAGGGTTTTTCTGTTGGAACCCTAACCATGAAGGTGGTCGCATAGTTGACCGAAACGTCGCTGTGAGTTCTATAAGAAAGAAATAAACATAGCTGCTTGCCCTATTATTTATTATTTACATAATGGGTCAATTCCATTTCTTCCTTAATTTCATACTATACCATATATTACATTCAAGTAGACAAATCTTACTAATTCTTGCCTATTTCTTTAATATAAGTTTATAAAAAGTTGTGGTTTTTATTTAAGATTAATGCTATTAAGAGGATGGAGCAAATGAAAAAATCATCTATTTTATTAACACCCTTTATTTTGGAACGTTCCGGCTATGATTAACATCTGCATCCTTTTTTTATATCATTAATCTAATTTCTTTAATATTATTACATTTGCTTTTTTTGCAAGTTGTTTGTTTAATAAAATATAAGAGTAAATACTTCTAGATGGCCATGATGTATCTAAATTTAATTAAATTATCATCTAATTATAGATAAATAACACAAGGTTAAGTTACAAAAGGATTTTATTTTAGTTAATGCGCATTTCGACGTTAATAAGTCATCTTCAGAGCTATGTCACAAACGGACTATTACATTTATTAACTTTACATTCAAGATTGTTAATAAATGTAATAGTCAGTTTATGTCATAGCTCTAAAGATGACGAATTACTTCGAAGCTGAAATAAAATCCTTTTGAAACTTAACCTTGTGTTTTTTTATTTATCTATATTTAGATGATAATTTAATTAAATTTTAAGAATGTTTCAACTAGTGCCAAAGGTGAACGTTGGATTATTTGTATCTAAATGCCTAGATTTGAATGTATCCAGGATTTTGGATTTGGCTTAAAATCATCCCTATATTAAATAAATCACTCTATAAATAAGTTGAAAAAAAATTTGCAAAATTTCTAAAATTTAAACTTAAATGAGAATATTTTTGCTTAATAGCTAATAAGTTATTTATTTATTTTTTTTTGTTTATTTTGTTTTAGCCGGAGATGCTTGACGCCCTCTCGCCAACACCACCACGACATTGGTTTTAGTGACACAGTTAGCAACGTTGTACAGATAGTGAAAAACGAACACCACCAGTATGGAAGGCATGGCCGCAATTCCAGGCTCAGAAGTGAGTGGCCGCCCCATTGGAACATGAGTCAGCCATGCTTAGCAAGTGTGTAAAAAACAGAAACAAAGAAACAAATCACGAAATCATGATAGACACCATCTTTTTAACAATTTTTTATTTTTTTATAATCAAATTTACTCTTATAAGTTCGTTCGATAGTTTGAATGTTCATCAATGAAAAGAAAATATTTTTGGTTTCAAGATCTTAGTTTTACATTATAACAGAACAAAATAATTTGGTAAAAAATTTTTTTTTACACTTTCTTCCATTTAAGACAAACAAACAAAAAGACAAACTTTTCTATCATTAAGGTAATGTAAGCATTAACTAGTTATTGTCAACATTATCTAGAGCAGAGAATTCTCAAATCTTTTATCCTATACTTCTTACATAGCGGATCATTCGCTTAGCATGACATTTCTATAAGATTAAACAAAGGCGTTTCAAATGATCATCAACGGTTGAATTCCATAAATTTAGGCTGGGCGCACACGGTCGATTTTTAGTCCAGCGATAGTTTAGTCGATGCATTAAGTTCAATGCATGTGCGCACACGACAACTGCAGATCAACTCGATTTTTTAATGTCCATCAACTAAACTATCGCTCGAGTAAAAATCGACCGTGTGCGCCCAGCCTTAATCTCTCAGCGATCTCTCGAGTTGTTATTCGCCGGTTTGCATCAATTAATTAATAGTTTTCTTTTGTCTTCAATATAAAATATAAATACTGTACAATGTTTCTTATTCTGCAGTCGTTTTCAAATACTCGATCCGACTCAAGTGAACTAACCTCTAAGAAACTGCTACATGTATTTTATATACAACGACGCCAGCGCCATCTACAGTCACTCCTATAAACTTTCGTTCCATCTATACTCATTCCCATGATGGAGCAAAAGTTTGTATCTAACTTAATAGGAATGGCTGTAGATGGCGCTGGTGTCGTATATAAAATGCAAGTAACGGTCCCTTAGATGTTAATTCGCTTGAGTCGGAGCAAGTGCACAAAACTTGGAAACTACTGCAAAATAAGCATTTTATATACAAAGACGTCAGCCCCATTACAGTTACCCCATTACCCCTACAGTCATTCCTATGAAGGAATGCACGCAATGATCCCTTAGCGGTGTTCACTTGAGTCGGAGCAAGTGCACAGTACTTGAAAACGACTGTAGAATAAGCAGTCGAAACGTTGTACAGTATTTATGTTTTTAATAAATAATTAACGAAAAGGAGACGTTTCGGACAAAATTTTATAGGTCCATCCTCAGTCCTTGATACAAAAAATATACAATTTTAAATAATACAACATTGGTGCGAATAATTCAATTACAATAAGATCTTACTACTATTTTACTTTTTTTAAACGGGCGAGTGTTTAATGCTACGTAATAGTCTTTTAGAGAATGAATTTATTTATTTATTTTATTATTTAAATTTGTATATTTTTTGTAGCAAGGACTGAGGATGGACAAATAAAATTTTTCCTTTTCGGCATTTGGCATCCAAAGGCTCTCTTTATTTGCTGCATCCGTACTTGCTCTCTTCCATCCAATAACATCAACAGCAACTTCTCTTCAGCCTATATAAATAATTAATACAAAATGCTGTTTATAATCAAAAACTCACATAATAATCATCATACTTATATATAAAGCGCTTAAACCGGTGTCCGATGTGTGAACCCACCAATCAGGCCTCAGGGATAGCGCTGATTGGCAAAATTCAGAGAGGGCGGAGTCGGAGAGGCAAATTCAAAATTTTTAACTACTAAACGCGTACGAGACGCCGCCCGCCAGGGCCAAGTTAATTATGGCGCGGCGAAGCCTTAATAATAATAATACAAGCCACAAAAGCTTTAATAAACTAAAGCCATATTTAAACCAACTTGAAAAGTTCGACTTATTCGTTACTTTTTCCATCCCTTTGGGAATAGAAAATTTCTCATATAATTACATTGTCTATTCTCAAACAGTTAATATCGTAACCTAGTACAATTAAAGAATTCTAATTTTTTTCTGAACTTTAAATAAAAGCTTTAACTAGTTAATGTCAGCATTGCTGAATTTCGCACATTACCCATAACATCTAGACAAGAGAATACTCTTAGAATCAAATACAACACAAGATTTCCTATTTTTCTTTTTCCCTATTCAATAAAATGTAAATATATTATCTTGTCCCTGGGCTATGAAAAGCCTTGTATGCACACCAAGGGTAAGATTGTTTAATCTCTTTGTTTCTTTTCTTATTTACGAACAGTCAACAATGATTTTTTGATTATTTCTGAAATTTGTTGAAACCGAGAATAATTTCTACAAATTAATTAGCGTAGATAACACACCGAATTGACTTGGGGCCGAATATTATCTTTTTAGGTTCTTGGTCGGCGTCGACAAGTCCTGCACGATCTCCAAGTCCAACCCGTGCACATTATTACCACTCTTCGAGGCAGCCACGTCCTTACGGCACCACATCGCTCGAGCAACGTTCTCGTAGCCCATCGCCATTGGGTGCAAGAAGGAACCCAGCACTCCATTATCATGCCGGCCAACGGAACCATTCGGTGTACCCACCTCAACAAACAACAACAACGGCTCACCACCACCATCATCACCATCATCCACAACACCATCATCAGCATAGTTACCCGGTGTTAGTGACTCGTCGTGGCCAGGGACGGCGTTTACCACCCACGCCAAGTAAACCTTCCACATTACAATTGCGCCCAACTAGTATCAATTTCCCTAAATTGAACGCGTCACCGACACATTGTCCAACAACAACACAAGGTGGCAGGGGCGGGGGTGCAGCCGCTGCAGCGGGGACCTCCTCATCCGTGGCAGCTACTGTGGTGCAATGTCCCTTAAGTTTTGAACAGGCGGTGGCCATCGGCCGAGGGGGTCGGCTACTTCCCTCACCTGTGCCCAACGGTTATAAACCCGGACAACGTCGGCGAAGTCGACATTCGGACAGCGACGACGATGACTGGTGTTAACCCACGTCCAACTAGCTAATAGAAAATTTCACTAGTCAGCGAAAAAAAAATTAAATAAATTATATTATATAACTAAACCAAATTACTGCCAAGTTTCAAAATGAACATAGGTGTCCAAAATTATATATAAAGTATATATACATATATGTATATAATTATGTATATACATATATTTATATGAGAAAAATTTGAAGAAAAAAGCCATATGCAATCTCTTAACTTCCCCCTCAAGTGCTTTACAAATGATTGTCCTTTGGTTCGTTACGATCATGAATTAAGTTTAAGTTTTTTCTGTGATATAATAAAAAATATTAATACTAACTCTAGAGTAAGACTTGCGAATATATAAATATATATATAAATGAACATTACTATATTTAAACAAATATAAATATTATTATTAAAATTATTATAAATAAAAAATAAAAAAAAAAAAAATTATGGACAGCAAAATCTCATTGGTGCTCAGATCAAACTGGTTAAAAAAAAAGAACCAATCGTTGTTTGCGCCTAGTTGGACTCAAAAAAAAAATAAATAAAGCTTTTCAAGTGAAAATTTAAAATAAAAAAAATAATAAAAAAAAAAAAAAAAAAAAAAAAAATCGCAACTTTTTGCTAACAAATATAATTATATATATGTATATACATAAATTGTAAATATGTATATACATATATGAAAGAAATTTAATAAAAAAAATATATATAACTGGAGCGCGCGTGAAATTATGACAAAAAAAAAAAAAAAAAAATAGTGCCGGCAGAATTTTTTAAAACTTGTTCTTATTTCCGAACGTTTTTTCTTGTTGCTGTTAGTTATTTCCTGGTTTCAAAAAAAAAAAAAGAAAAACAAAAATATATATATATATATGTGTGTGTGCGCGTGTGTATGTGTAAATATACATATATACATATGTATATATAAAAAGACACTTTCCACTCGGATTAAAAAAAAAAAACAATTTTTAAAAATAAAACATTCCTAAAAAAAAAATAAATAAATAAATAAAATACAAAAAATTGCGTGACGAAGTTGCCTTATCAATAAGAATTGATTGTGTGTCTCTTTTAAGTTCCAGTTGGTATAGAATCAAAAAAAAAAAAAAAAAAAAAAAAAAAAATGTAAAAAAAAAAAGAAAAAAAAAAGTTTTTTATATATAGCTTACCTTGAAGTGCGCATGTGAAGTGCGTTTGTTGCGTGCATGCCAGCACATCCCACCCGCCCTGCCCCCGCCCTTCTTCCGTGCTTTTTAATACGTTTCAAACCAAATCCTTGAAAAAAAAGAACATTTAATTTTTTTCCCTCTCTATTCTCTCTGATGCCTGCTTGGGTTTAAATTTTTTTTTTTTTAATTGAAACTAAAAAAAAAAAAAATTACAGAACGAACGAAAACTCTAAACCGTAAATATATATATATATATATTTGCTGACTTTTCATCTTTGTAAAGAAAAAAAAACAAAAAAATAATATGAATTATATTACAAAATGCATGCGAAGACCTTTCCCTCATTATATTGACTAAAAACTGTACATATATTCACATTTTCTAATAATAATAATAACAATAATAATATTAATATTCTAATAATTATAAATAGTAATATTATTAATAATAGAGAACATTTACTACAAAAACTTTCCCAATGCAACGTTTTTTGGGATACTGCTGAGAGGAAATCATTCACTTTAGCTACAAATATAATCCTGCAAATCAATTTTACATTTTTTAATAATTTAAATAGAACAAAAAAGAAAAAAAAATCACTTGTTTTGACTTTCTCTCTTTCTCTCAAATTAATAAAAAAAAAAACTCGGATCCATCGGAAAAATAACAGAATGGGAATTTTTGCCTCCCGTCTGTTTTTTCCGATCTCTCTGCAGCTCTCAATTTCTCTTTCTATTTCATCCCCTCGACCTCTTTTTCACTTCTTCTATCCGAAAATCCCTCCCACCTGGCATATTTCACTTCCTCCTCCGAGAGAACGTGGCCCAAAAATGCCCAAAACACGATGCATAATTCACAATCGCCCTCATTACTATCATTCTCACGATCATAAAAAATTAGAATAGAAAAAAAAATAAAAGATTAAAAAAAAAGCAAGAAAACAATAATTTTTTAACTAAATTAAATTTTTGATATTTCTGATGTATGATTTTTATTGTTACATCGTACACGGAAAAAAAAATGTATAAATTTTGTCTTAGAGAAATTATAATTTAGTTAAGGAAAAATTGTTAATCTTGCAATATTATGGCTTTAAAAAAAAAAATATTTAAACATAATAATTAGGTTCGATTATCTAGTGCTAGAAAATTCCTTTGGACCAATGGAGAGCCGCTTTAACCACGGCTGTGATAATTTTTTGCTTGTTTCAATCAATGTTCGGCGAAAAAAATTCTAGTATATAAATAATAATATTAATATATTATTATAAATTTCTAAAAGGCTTGATTATTAATCTAAGCTAAAAAACAATACATAATTCTTAAGCATCAAAATATATTTTATAAATAACTCCATAAGAATTCTTAATTTAAAATGTATTTAATATTCTAATTCAACTTAAAATTTTCTCGACAACCGATGTTATTGAATTTCTACTTTTTCAATAATTTCAATAATTAATTATTATTATTATTATGCGAGTTTTTAATTATAGACCACATTTTGTATTAATTATTTATTAAAATATAAATACTCTACAAGGTTTCGACTACTTCTGCAGTGGTTTTCAAGTTCATTGCATTGGTTCCGACTCAAGTGAACTAACCTCTAAGGGACCGTTGCGTGCATTTGTCCCTTAGAGGATAGTTCATTTGAGTCTGACCAAGTGCCCAGTACTTGAAAACGACTGTAGAATAAGAAGTCGAAACGTTGTACAGTATTTATAATTTAATAAATAATACGAAATGTGGCCTATAATTAAAAACTCCCATAATAATAAATAACAAAACACAAAAGCTTTAATAAACACAATTAATTATTATTTCTATTTTATAGAATAAAAAAATTCATTAAAAATCTAATCAATTTTCGATATAGAATTTCATTTCAGATAATACCAAAATATATTTTTTATTAAAATTCAATTAATAAAATTTTGATTTTATTCACAATGATTGGCACTTTTATTTATAAAGAAAAGAAAAATACTAAAGCAGGAATAAAATTTGTATACCATTTGTTTGTTTCTCCCTTTCTTTAATAAAAAGATAATTTTTTTCTATTCTTTAAAAATAAAAGTTTAAATCAATTTTTATTGTTAATAAATTTAAAATTTTATTAATTGATTTTCATATTATCATAAATCCGAGATTCGACACCCGGCGGGACCCCTAACTTTTGTCGGGTATTTGAATTAATAAATATTGAATTATATAAAAAAAAAATTTATATAATTCAATAAAATAGAACAACTACTTATCATGAATGTGTTTATAGAAGTTTTTGTGATTTGTGTACAACGTTTCGACTGCTTATTCCATAGTCGTTTTCAAGTACTGTGCTCTTGATCTGACTCAAGTGAACTAACCTCTAAGGGATCGTTAAGGTGCGCGTCTGGGGGTTAATTTTGGGTTGGAATTTTAAAAATTTTTTTTAAAAAATTAAAAAATATTTTTTTTAAAAAAAATTTTTTTTAAAAAATAAAAAAAAAAAAAAAAGGATAAAAAAAGGTTAAGTGCATTTTATATACAACGACGTCAGCGCCATCTACAGTCATTCCTATGAATTCCTAGTTGGTTCTGGCGTCGTATTTAAAATGCACGTAACGCTTCCATAGATGTTAGTTCATTTGAGTCTGAACAAATGCACATTATTTGAAAACGACTGCAGAATAGAATAAGAAATCGAAACGTGCTACAGTCAGGGCCGGATCTAGGAGATTTGTTAGTGGGGCACAATTTAATTTGCCGCCCCCTCCATACTAATATCATAATATGCCGCCCCGTCCCTTCCCCCGTTCTGTCACTCACTATAAGTAACCAAATTTATTTTAAAATTTTAATCTTTCTTTACTAAAATTTTGCCGCCCTATGCTCTGGCATCACGGGCCTAACCAAATATCCACTACGAATAATGGTAATTCTTGTCTTTTAGTGACAGTGGGAATTTGAAATACGAATATATTTATTATTTAAAAAATAAATTTTTCCTAGACGAGTAGAAATATTGGGGAAAGAAGCGCCAGTTATTTATAAAATATTTCAACAATTTTAAAATATAACAGGTGTTTAAGAATTATTATTATAAAAATTGTATATAAAGAATCAAGAAATTTTCTTAATTTATATAATAGTGAATTATGAAAATATAATATATATTAGATATATTATTAATCCACTATTCATAAATTTTATAAATGATGACTCTTTCGCCGGACAAACTAATAATAAAAAAAAAAGAAAACTCAAGTTCAAAAAAAAAAAAAAAACCATTCTCACCCAAATCGCCCTAAAAAAAAATTAATCTCTCTATTGCAACTAATTCCATAAATGTCCAATGCATTTATTTTATAATCATATTTAGCAAAATTCATTTTTTGGTATACTAAAAAAAAAATCATTTAACATTTCGATATCTCTCTCTCGCTCTTTCTTACACTCTCTCTCTCTCTCTCTCTCTCTCTCTCCGTCTTCTACATCTAATACGTTTCCAATTGGTACAACTATTTATTTTTATGTATTAAAAATAAAAATGTCTGTCCATTTTAGGACAAATATTGAATAATGAGGGCGTTAGCGTTGAGCCGGTTGCCGACCGATAAGAGCTTTCATTCATCTGTTCTCGGCTAGTGATACTTCTATATATATACAAAACGTGTACATACTCATTTCTACGAAATAAAATAAAAAAATAAAAAAGAAAAAAAATGTTATTCATATTATCTAGAACTTTGGACATTTTCCCCTTCTAGCCTAATTTAGTGATTCCATTTAGATTTAGTAATTGATTCTTCATAATTTTTGTATAATTTAATTTTATAAAATATACGTCTATATATTGTTTCAAATAAATTTTTTATTCTCTGTCCATTGACCAAACTTTTTTAACTTTTTTATTTTTTATTTTTTTTTTCCAATGATTGGACTTTAAATTGTTGTGGAGATAATAACGGGAAAAAAAAATTCTTTTGTTGACAATTTATTATCGAACAACTTGGAAATATAATCACCCCCTTGGATTTGAACAGAATCTCCTCTTTTAGTGGCGGCACAAAATGCCAGAGGGTAAAAAACGAAGCCGAAGGGGCGATGATGAACTTAAGGGATGCTACACCAATTCGCACAAATAATACTTGATACTTACAAATCTAATATGTTGAGGGATAGAATAAAATGATATTACAATAATAAATACTGGAAATTTTTTTCTTTTTTGCAGGCAAACGGTATAAAGATTAATAAAGAAAATTTTTTATTCATTACGGCCAGTCAGCGCTAATTCCCTGGTTTCGGCCATCGTCAGGTCTGTGAACAAATTGTCAGGATTCTTTACAAAAATATAGAATTTTCTATCTAAAGAAAAAAAATTTTTATACTATTGTTCCCCTCTGACAAACCTGTTGATATTACCAGGGGCGTATATAGAAATTTTTTTCGGAGTGGGCCTGTTCCTAAAAATTTTTCTGCGAAAAATTTTGTTTTTAGCGGAACCAAAATTTTTTTCATGTGCCGTTCGCGGAACCAAAAAATTTCATTATTTTTGCCGTCCGTAAAAATATTTTACCTTTTTTTTTGAGAGGCTGGATTTTTCCCACCCGCGGAACCAAAATTTTTTTCATAGCCGTTCGCGGAACCAAAAATTTTTTTCCGACAGTAAAAATATTTTACCTTTTTTTTAGAGAGTCTAAATTTTTTTCGTGGTACGCCGTTCGCGGAACATTTCACTCTTTAGCGGAACCTGGGATTTTCATGCTCCGGGGCCGAGCAAACATTTCGGCGCGGGGGGGGGGGGGGGGCCGAGACCCATTATTGTCTCTATATCCCTATAGGGCTATATGCATTTAGGAAATTTCGGGGGGGGGGGGCGCCTCCCCTTATATACGCCCCTGGATATTACAATTTGTTCACAGACCTGACGATGGCCGAAATCAGGGAATTGAGCTGACCGGTCGTCTTGAATAAAAAAATGTTCACCAAAAATAAAGTAATTCTTATTCCGTTTGCCGAAAATCTGCAATAACTTCCATATATATTCATTCTTATGACTCCTGAACTCGATATAAATATGTTTTTCTCATTATTTTATTTAAACCCACAGATACGATTCGGTCATCAATGTGGCTAGGGTTCAATCATATAAAAGACCTCTGAAGATCGCATAGACGACTATGGGTTTTAATAAAATAATGAAAAAATTCGTTTCTATCCTACTAGATAGAAATTCACATATTCTCATCACTAAAATTCAATAATCTAATAGAATATTTATCATGAATATGTTTATTAAAGCTTTTGTGGTTTGTATTACTATTATTATGGGAGTTTTTAATTATAGACCACATATGTATTAATTATTTATTAAAAATATAAATACTGTACAACGTTTCGACTGCTTAATCTGCAATCGTTTTCAAGTACTGTGTACTTGCTCCGACTCTAGGACTGCAGAATAATAAAGTCGAAACGTTGTACAGTATTTATATTTTTAATAAATAATTAATACATATGTGGTCTATAAAAACGCTCATAATAATAATAGAGCATTATTTACCAAAGAGTTATAGCTATAAACACCGTTTATATTAATTTTTTTGCAAAATAGTAGAAACATTTTTGTATCATAATTAATGTCAAAATATTTTTAATTCTAAAATCTTATAAATTGAAAAAAAAAAAAAAATTGTACAAAATTTGTCGCTCTAGAGTAATTATTTTTTGAAATTTTTTCTATTTTATAAAAAAATAGAACTATTTAACAATTTTGTTCTTTTTTTCTTGTAGGCTATAGAGACAATTACTGACTGCTCTATATACAAATTTAATTTTAATAAATAGAATTAATATTTTTACTCTTAGTTGTTTTCCGAATTGTTTTTAATAATAAATTATCAGAAGATATTTTTTTCTTTCTTTGCAATTAAAAATAACAAAGAAGTATTGTAGTTGTGGCTGTTGAGTTGTATCAAGGAAGGGTTGCAGGAGCAGAGAATGGCAGCCACATATTTTATTGGGCCGACGTTTCGGTCTCGATAGAAGCCATCATCAGGGCCCAATAAGCGTCAAGGAAAATATATATAATTTCCATTAGGCACCTAAAATGCTCATCAGGTGAGAGATCTTTCAGATGATGAACATCAGTACATATAGCTGCCTAATTAGCTGCAAATTATATATATTTTCCTTGACATTTATTGGGCCTGAAGAGGGGCTTCTATCGAGACCGAAACGTTGGCCCAATAAAAATTTGTCTGCCAGTCTCTGCTCTTGCAACCCTTCTTAGATATAACAAAGAAGGAATATTTTTTATTCGGGTCATTTTGAAAGTGTTTTAAATTAGATCTAACTAGGTATAAGTTTAATGTATTTTTTACATTTATTCTAGCGTCAAAAGAAATAATTCCTTCTCTTTTTGAAGGACAATATTAAATTATAAGATTGCTCTTGGTTTCAATCGGCTTATCGCTAATTTAGTAATTGAATACTTTAAAGTCTAATTTTTATTCACCTGAAATTTAGATTATCGAGTGTAAATATGTACAGCATAGATCGGGTCTAGGGATGAGTTCAATGATCCTGATTTGAATGATTTTGTTTTAGTCAAATAACTAGAAAAGGCAGTTGATTTGGGATAATATCTGGTAGGCACGGTGTGGACACTCGGTGATATATATCCGTAAATGCTGCTTGTCGTCATATAGAACGGATGCAGTGGCGGCTCTCTCGCTTCTCCATAATTCTTGAAGCACCCTAAAAAAAAAGGGCTAACCTTAAGGTGGCTACACACGTAACTGCAAACTTGACAAGAATGCATGTGCAATCTTTTTCTACAAGCAAACTGAAGCAATTATGCGCAAGCATTTTAATTGTGCAAGCCGCTTGATGCTCGATTAAATTTTAATCATGCACAAGCATATTTGCGCAAGCAAAACTCTCTGCCATTTTATAGACGTTTTGATATTAGATGGGGATAAGGGGGGGGGGGGGGGGGGCGCCCCCCCCCCCCACCAATATTTATTTAATATATGATATATTAATTCATTTAATATTACGATTTAAATATTAATATTTATTGTATCTCTGTTTAAAGCAAGTGAGTTATTTCTTGTTATCTTCTAATAAATAACCTTTTGTTTCGCTTTGTTTTAGGTTAATTTTCGGCATAAGCTTGCCCAAGCATGCTTGTACCGTGTGGTGCCGAAGGAAATTTGTACAGTGAGGGACAATATTAAGTCCCACCCCGTTTTCTACTTGTGATTATTTCATTGTTTTTAAAAAATATATATATATATATATATATATTTTGTTTAATGGAAACTTTCAAGGTTCAAACCTAGATAATTTTAATAAAATTTTAATTTTTTTTATATAAACAATAACATAATCACAATAGAAAAAAAGGGGGGGGCCCCTTTCCCCCCCCTTACATGCTTTTACAATATAGCATATTCATACTTGTCAAGTTTGCAGTTAAGTGTGTAGCCGCCTTTATATAACACATTCTTTTATTCGTTTATTTACAACTTTCAGAGAAGAGTAGAGCTAATAAAAAAATATTTAAATACCTGGATACTCGAATCTTAATGGAAGATTAATTGTATGGTAAAAATCTGAAGTTTTTATTTCCGGCTTACGATGTACTTTACATTCAGGATCGCAAGGATCTATTATGTCGAATGTTCCACGGAAAGGGAGGCAAATCCCATCAGCATGTCGAGGATCAGGGGGAATCGGATCTTTTTTTTCCGTTTTACAATAATCTGGTTGCAACTCTTCTATGTTCTGAAATGAAAATTTAGTTGTCATAGAAATCATTGAGTGAGGTGGATAGCTGAGCATGGGCGTAACTAGGGAATTTGGCTGGGGGGAGGGCATGGGCCCAGTCATCCTCGCTGGGGGAGGGGCTTGAAGGCCCCATATTGTTTCACTTTTTCTTGGGGGGGGGGGGGGCATGTTCCTCCTGGGGGAGCTGGGAACCCTCTAGTTACGCCCATGTAGCTGAGTAAATCTGGTAGTAAGGAATAAAGAAAACAGGGATTGCAGCTACGTTTATTTCGTTTATTATTCACTTCAAGCTGTCGTTTCCGTCAGATATACCACCATTTTCAGGACCGAAACGTCGGCTTGAAGTGACTAATAAACAAAATAAAAGTAGCTGCAATCCCTGATTTCTTTATGCCTTGCTACAGAAATCATTAAATTCTTTCTGGATGGGAGAGGATTTTGCCATAGTATAATTATAGATAACTTTTGATGGGCAAATGTAAGTTTCGAGAGACGTTTATTATTACATTTTCCCAACTCGGGAAACTTGGTTTGATTTTCTCCTGATTCGTTTTTGAAAAAGAGTAGGAAGATTAATCTTCTTCTCTCGTTTCATAATATGTTACTTAGAAAAAGAAATATTAACTAAATTAAAAATAAGAAATTATCAAATTAATAAATGGAAATTCCTTGTTAAAAGACCACCTACGAATGTTTTGAGTTTTGGTCTTCCCTCGAAGAGGACTGGCTCGCAAACAGGAAACGCCTTTTCCAGTGCAGGATTAGCAATTCTTTCAGCTTCTTTTTTCTCTTGTTCTTCAATGATTTTTTCCCTTTTCAATCTTTCATGTTCCTCTTTTTTTCTAATCGAATTCTTGCTTCACGTGTTTCAGCTTCAAGCATTGCCAATTTCTCAGCAGGAAATTTATCCAATCTTTGCGGACAAATAGCCATTTTGATAATAATATTTGAAATTTATATTAGTGAAATGTTGGAAAATTCTTTTTAATTCTTGTTTCTATGGAATTATTTAATTATTGTTTAGTCAACAAGGGAACTTATTTTGATTTTGTGTGAAAAGACTAGCACGTCTTCAGTAGGTAAGAGAATGCGCACCGACCCCTCACCAATCCTCAGGCTTGGTGGAAGTAATCAATAATAAATAAATATTATTTCTTTACTTTAATTAAAAAGATAAATTTTATTTAAATTATAAACAAATATTGAATATTTTATTTGCAATTTATAGTCTTGATTTTTTAGGTGAACCAACTTGTATATGAGAACTGGCTTTTGCATTGCCTCCTTTTTTTGCAACATGTGTGCCATCTATGGATGGCAGACATGAGGAAAAAAAAGGAGGGAATCAACCTTGGGAATCAAAAGCCAGTTCTCAAATAAAAGTTGGTTCAATTACTTGTTGAAATATTCCTAAAAAATCAAAACACAATAAATTGCAAATAAAATATTCAAAATTATTTGGCGTTGGCGAAACATTGCCTTGATACGGGTCATAAAGTGGGTGTGATAAGGGCTAAGGTTATTGCAAAGGAAAATAATTGGCCAAATACTAAACAGAATTTATTTTAGATATCACATACAAAATAATTGCTTTTATCATATCTAAATATTTATTATGTTGTAAATCATTTTTTAAATGAATTATATTCAATTGTTTGTTTCTCCACTACTAATATATTGGATTTATGGAGAAGAATATTTTTTATCAAAGGCAAAATATCATTTTATTTTCTTAAACATGAAAATAAATAGATTATAATTCAAAAATAAATAATAACCTACTCAAGATATATTAACAATTTAAATTATATAAATATAATTTAAAAAAAAAAAAAAAAATTATCGATTTCACCTTCGTTAATCAACAAATT
This sequence comes from Euborellia annulipes, assembly GCA_023213315.1. NCBI lineage: Eukaryota > Metazoa > Arthropoda > Insecta > Dermaptera > Anisolabididae > Euborellia > Euborellia annulipes. The sequence goes on from JAKCPI010005853.1 coordinate 119,252, forward strand.
TCGAATTTTGGAGGCAATTTGTTTCATGACGTCACGCGATGGCAGCGACATCGCAAGCACAGGAATTTAAACCAGGGAGGTTTAAACAGTATCCATGTTTCCATTCCATGGAGTCACCATTTCTCTTTCTTCAGAGTTCTCGCTTGATTTTCATCACAATCTCTAGACCACGTGTTTTTGTTTGTCGGTGTTTCAACTAAAAGTAAGTATGGATTTGAAAAAAAAAATTTTATTTATGTACAGGGAATAATACTAAATTTAAAGCACACATTAATTAGGCCTATAAATCCTTTTGTTTTTAACCCAGGCTCTTCTTTTATTTAATTTATGTCCAGTAAGGATTGCCACCGATATCCTTTTATTTTACCAAAATTAAATTTTATTAACGTTAAAATATGGTTTATTATTTCATCTGTTATATTTTCCATTTTATTTAATTTAAATATTTTGACTAATATTGATCTTCTTGGCTCTCCGAGAACCGAGTTAATTTATTTACTTTTAAGAAAATTAAAACACATGGTCATATGTTTCAACATGTTATGATTTGTTATAAACACACGGATCAATTGTTTATGCCAATTAAATAATATATTGGAACATATAATCTTGGTTTTTTAAAAGTTATGAAAAACGAACAGGGCCTACAAGTTTAAAAATATCCAAAATATATTCACTTGGCGAAACAAATATGTTTAAAAAGCGAGAGTGAATTCTTTCTATACAATAAAAGTTTATTTAAAAAATGCTTTAGAACAGCGGTTCCTTCTATACCAAGGGTCGCAGATACGGATCCCAGGCAGTCCGATGATTTTATTAAGGATATTTTTGCAAGGGTTTATTAAACTTTTCATACAAAAAATTACAAATCTATTTCCTGATTATCTTTCTAATAATTAATTTTTATTCGTGTACAGTGAGAGAGCCAAAGTTAAGTCCCACCCAAGCGTATTCTACTTGTGATTATTTCATTGTTTTTATAAAAGAAAATGAAAATCTTTATTGGATATTTTCTAGGTTTGAACCATGAAAGTTTCCATTAAAAAATAAAATTATATAATATTTTTTTAAAAACAATGAAATAATCACGCATGGGTGGGACTTAATATTGTTCCTCACTGTACATATAACACAAGTTTGAGAAAATGTGCGATCACTAGAGACACTACGAAGCTCCTGGAACCAGAAGGTCGATATTTTTGGAATAGCGTTTATTAATATGTAATTAATTATTAAGTGCGCAAATATTAAATATAAAATCCAAATTATAAACTAATTGGACAGACTTTTATTTTGACAAAGTCCGGGTTTTGTACTCGTTATGCGAAACGTTGCTTGTTACGCGAAACATTCATTTATAATTTGTGGTGCTCTTTAGACGAGTTTCTATTTTATTTGGACTTGTGCCTTTTGAGTTGTTTTCGTTCCAGTTTATATTTCATTAATTATACTTCCAAAATAATTTTTTCTTAATCACGTAACTTTAAAAAAATTAGAATCATTGAGTTAAAAAAATCGAAGCTAATTAATTTCTTTTTCCAGATCAAAATGCCTTCGCCAGCCTCTTTTTGCAACTTGATCAAGATAGAATATCAAAGGAAATTAATCGATTTTCTCTCTTCTGATATTTCATCATCATCCGAAGAATATATGGATTTCCAAAGAAAATATGTCCAGTGTCTCCCGAGTTCCGTTGTTGACGAATATATGAATGATTTGCTATTATATTTAAGTGAACGAAAAAAGAGGCATTTGATGTTAAGAACAATTGATTTAATGTTCTCTGAAAGGACAAAGAGGTTTTGCTTCTATCCTTTTGATTATACCCATAAGCGAAATAAAAAATGTTATTTTATTAATAAGGTCATAAAATTAATAAAAATCAAAAAACCAAATTTGATCCATTTGGAATTGAATTGTAAATATCTAAATTATTCTAATTCAAAAAAAATTTTAAAATTTCTTCCAACTTTAAAATCATTAACTATAAAATCAAAAAGAATCAAAAATACTATAATCGAATTTATTTTAAAATTTTGTCCTCAATTAGAGGAATTGGAATGGATAGTAGATTTTTTATCTTTATTCGATTTCCAGTTTATTTGGCCAAAACACGAGTCACTTCGGGTTGTTAGAATATATGGTGAATATAATAGACCAAGACCACGTGTTGTTTATTCGCGTGATTCAGTCCCAAATATACCGAATGCAAGTTTAAATAAATTGACAAATTTAGAAATCTTTCAAACGAATAGTAATTGTTTAAATTTAATTTTCTCTAAGCAATTTCCAACAAATTTTAAAGAATATTTAATTAATAATTTCAGAAATACAACTTTAACCTCCGTTCAAAACTTGTATCAAATCTTTCCCGAAACTAACGCAGTAACTTTGTTTGTCGATAATAAAGTTGAAGTTTTAGAATTTCTTCCAAATTTTCTACATTTGAAACATCTTTCGCTATTTTTTTTGGGATTTTTTGACAGAAGTTTGGTGAGTGTTCTTGAAAAGGTTGGTTCACAATTGAAGTTTTTGCTATGTGATGGATTCGGGCACAATTTGAGTGAAATTTTAAGACAATGTCCAAATTTAGAAAATCTCGATTTTTGTTTGGTAGGTTTAAAAGCTACTGAAGTAGTCACTCATTCGAAACTTAGATATATTAAATTATTTAAAGCAAATGATAATTTAATCACGCTTTTAAAAGGATTAACTTCACTCGAAGTTTTTCAAATTTATTATTGGCCAATATATTCTTCCGAAGATCTCGAGGAATTAATTTCTGGATTTAAAACCATTAAAATTATACATATTTATGATGATTGTAACTTGGATCAAAATTGCATAGAACAAATCATCAGAAGATGCCATAATTTACAAGAACTATTATTGCCTTCATATAATGACAAATTTAATATCGATGATATCGATATATTCATTAAAAATAATAATTATAGTTTAAAGTTAATAAAGTCAAAAGCTTATGAAAGTATACATAGATTTGATTATTATTCATCTTTTTTGCATTATTGATAGAGAAAATTCTAGAATTTTAATAAATAATGTATGTTGCAGAAATTAAAAATGCATTAAATAAAAAAATTGTATTAAAATAAATGCAAAGTTTTTTTTTTGTCTTGTTTTGTTTTTTTAATCGTTTAAGGTCTTTTCAGGCATCGGAGGCCATTTAGACCCCGACACTATTTGTTTCAAATGATTGGTATCCAATTCAATTGAAATGAATTATGTCGCCTGGGATGGGATGCGGACCCGCGACCCTTGGTAGGTCAGCACGATAACCACAACACAAAGGCCTGATGACATTTGGAAAGTTATAAGAAAATAATTTTTCTCATAAAATTTAATTTTTAAAGTTCCTCAAATGGAGCCCTCACCTCCTTAAAGGATATTGAGAAGAAAGGACCCCTTGGTGTTGATAAAAACTGATATGTACAACGTTCAATATTTATTTGTATATATATAATATAATAATAATATAATAATAAGCATTTATTTGTTTTAGCATTTTGCTTATACAAATGAGTGAGTTTCTTCCCTATTTGTATATAAATATAATAATATAAATGAATACAAATATATAGAAACAATTAAATAAAAATATTATAAATACTATTTTCAACACTTCCCCTGAAATTAATTTCTTTTCATTTCCATACCAGCCTCTTGAGAACAATATAAGTGCTTTTCATATGGAACACCTTTTGTTTAAAAAACCGCAATCATTTTTTCACTTGGTACACTTTTTTCTCATTCACACTCACACACACATTCACACTGTCTTTTCGGCAGCTGAGGCCATATAAGACATTTACGATAACCGTTATTTATGAATTTATATATATTAGGGTCCAGGCATTTTTATTTAAGCCATCTGGTATCCAGATGGCTTAAATAAAATCATCGGACTGCCTGGGGTCCGAACCCGCGACGTTTGGTATATGAGGTTAGCACGCTAACCTCTACACCACGCCCCGTGGGCTTTTTCACTTGGTAAATAAATTACCTTGAGTGATCCTTCATTCACCTTTTCTCTAATGAAATGGTACTTTATATCGATGTGTTTAGATCGATTGTGAAATGTCTGGTTTGAATTTGGCGCAAATTCCCTGCGTTCTGATTTTGCGACCCTAATGGCGGACAAAAACCAGAAATTAACATTGAGTACACTCTTTGTTTATATATATACTCTGTGAATTTTTTTTTTTTTTTTTAAACATTCACACTTTTTTCCATTCACACTCACATTCACACAGTCTTTTTGGCAACTGAGGCCATTTAAGACTTTTTACGATAATCAGTAATGTTTAATATATCAATTGGGGAGTCCAGGCATTTTTATTTAAGTCATTTGGTATCCAAATGCCTTAAATAAAATTATCGGACTGCCTGGGGTCCGACCCCGAGACTTTCGGTATAGAAGGTAGGCACGCTACCAACTACTCCAAGCCCCTTGGGCCTCTGTGAAATTTACATAAGTTTTTTTTTTTTTTTTTAACATTGACCCTTTTTTCTCATTCACACAGTCTTTTCGGCCATTTGTTTGCATAAGGGTTGGTTCAATTTATGGCGCGAATATATATATCACAGAGTATATATATAAACCAGGGAGTGAAATATTCCTAAAAAATCAAAACACAATAAATTGCAAATAAAATATTCAAAATTATTTGGCGTTGGCGAAACATTGCCTTGATACGGGTCATAAAGTGGGTGTGATAAAGGCTAAGGTTATTGCAAAGGAAAATAATTGGCCAAATACTAAACAGAATTTATTTTAGATATCACATACAAAATAATTGCTTTTATCATATCTAAATATTTATTATGTTGTAAATCATTTTTTAAATGAATTATATTCAATTGTTTGTTTCTCCACTACTAATATATTGGATTTATGGAGAAGAATATTTTTTATCAAAGGCAAAATATCATTTTATTTTCTTAAACATGAAAATAAATAGATTATAATTCAAAAATAAATAATAACCTACTCAAGATTAATTAACAATTTAAATTATATAAATATAATTTAAAAAAAAAAAATTATCGATTTCATCTTCGTTAATCGCCCTCGGGGCATGGTGTAGAGGTTAGAGTGCTAACCTCATATACCAAACGTCGCGGGTTCGGACCCCAGGCAGTCCGATGATTTTATATAAGGCATTTGGATACCAAATGACTTATATAAGAATGCCTGGACCCCAATATGTATAATTATAAATAACGGTTATCGTCTAAAGTCTTAAATGGCCTAAGTTGCCGAAAAGACTGTATGAATGCGTGTGTGATTGTGAGTGTGAATGAGAAAAAAGTGTGAATGTTTTTTTTAAAAAAAAAAAAAAAAAAAAATCTTCGTTAATCAACAAATTTCGAATTTTGGAGGCAATTTGTTTCATGACGTCACGCGATGGCAGCGACATCGCAAGCACAGGAATTTAAACCAGGGAGGTTTAAACAGTTTCCATGTTTCCATTCCATGGAGTCACCTCACCATTTCTCTTTCTTCAGAGTTCTCGCTTGATCTTCATCACAATCTCTAGACCACGTGTTTTTGTTTGTCGGTGTTTCAACTAAAAGTAAGTACGGATTTGAAAAAAAAAATTTTATTTATGTACAGGGAATAATACTAAATTTAAAGCACACATTAATTAGGCCTATAAATCCATTTGTTTTTAACCCAGGCTCTTCTTTTATTTAATTTATGTCCAGTAAGGATTGCCACCGATATCCTTTTATTTTACCAAAATTAAATTTTATTAACGTTAAAATATGGTTTATTATTTCATCTGTTATATTTTCCATTTTATTTAATTTAAATATTTTGACTAATATTGATCTTCATGGCTCTCCGAGAACCGAGTTAATTTATTTACTTTTAAGAAAATTAAAACACATGGTCATATGTTTCAACATGTTATGATTTGTTATAAACACTTGATTATTAGTATTGATTCAATACTAATACAAATTTTTGAAACACGAATCAATTGTTTATGCCAATTAAATAATATATTGGAACATATAATCTTGGTTTTTTAAAAGTTATGAAAAACGAACAGGGCACAAGTTTAAAAATATCCAAAATATTTTCACTTGGCGAAACAAATATGTATAAAAAGCGAGAGTGAATTTTTTCTATACAATAAAAGTTTATTTAAAAAATGCTTTAGAACAGCGGTTCCTTCTATACCAAGGGTCGCAGGTGCGGATCCCAGGCAGTCCGATGATTTTATTTTAGCCATTTGGATTCCAAATGTGTGTGAGTGTTAAAGAAAAAAAAAGAATAGCTGTTCTGCGGGCTGATTTCAAAGGATGAGTGCGATTTAAGGCTAAAACTATGCAGTTTGCATCCAAATTTTACGCCTAAAACAAAGTAAAAAATCGCATTAACTTTTTTCAAACATAACGCATTTTTAAGATTTCTTTTTGTCCCTAATAGCCTACAAAGTAAATGTAATAAAATCAATTTTTTTTTTTTTTTAACCTTTTTATTTAAATTGATTGGTATCAAATTCAATTGAAAATCAAAACTGAATACAGTGGAACCCTCGCTTAACGAGTATAAATTAATGTAATAAAATACGATATTGCGTTCCATGTCGAAAAAATACATTTCATTTTATGGTTATTTTTAATCTCTTTGTTTCCTTGCAGCTTTTCGTCAGGGATTTTTTTTCAAGCGTTTATTAAACTTTTCATACAAAAAATTACAAATCTATTTCCTGATTATCTTTCTAATAATTAATTTTTATTCGTGTACAGTGAGAGCGCCAAAGTTAAGTCCCACCCAAGCGTATTCTACTTGTGATTATTTCATTGTTTTTATAAAAGAAAATGAAAATCTTTATTGGATATTTTCTAGGTTTGAACCATGAAAGTTTCCATTAAAAAATAAAATTATATAATATTTTTTTAAAAACAATGAAATAATCACGCATGGGTGGGACTTAATATTGTCCCTCACTGTACATATAACACAAGTTTGAGAAAATGTGCGATCACTAGAGACACTACGAAGCTCCTGGAACCAGAAGGTCGATATTTTTGGAATAGCGTTTATTAATATGTAATTCATTATTAAGTGCGCAAATATTAAATATAAAATCCAAATTATAAACTAATTGGACCAACTTTTATTTTGACAAAGTCCGGGTTTTGTACTCGTTATGCGGAACGTTGCTTGTTACGCGAAACATTCATTTATAATTTGTGGTGCTCTTTAGACGAGTTTCTATTTTATTTGGACTTGTGCCTTTTGAGTTGTTTTCGTTCCAGTTTATATTTCATTAATTATACTTCCAAAATAATTTTTTCTTAATCACGTAACTTTAAAAAAAAGTAGAATCATTGAGTTAAAAAAATCGAAGCTAATTAATTTCTTTTTCCAGATCAAAATGCCTTCGCCAGCCTCTTTTTGCAACTTGATCAAGATAGAATATCAAAGGAAATTAATCGATTTTCTCTCTTCTGATATTTCATCATCATCCGAAGAATATATGGATTTCCAAAGAAAATATGTCCAGTGTCTCCCGAGTTCCGTTGTTGACGAATATATGAATGATTTGCTATTATATTTAAGTGAACGAAAAAAGAAGCATTTGATGTTAAGAACAATTGATTTAATGTTCTCTGAAAGGACAAAGAGGTTTTGCTTCTATCCTTTTGATTATACCCATAAGCGAAATAAAAAATGTTATTTTATTAATAAGGTCATAAAATTAATAAAAATCAAAAAACCAAATTTGATCCATTTGGAATTGAATTGTAATTATCTAAATTATTCTAATTCAAAAAAAATTTTAAAATTTCTTCCAACTTTAAAATCATTAACTATAAAATCAAAAAGAATCAAAAATACTATAATCGAATTTATTTTAAAATTTTGTCCTCAATTAGAGGAATTGGAATGGATAGTAGATTATTTATCTTTATTCGATTTCCAGTTTATTTGGCCAAAACACGAGTCACTTCGGGTTGTTAGAATATATGGTGAATATAATAGACCACGTGTTGTTTATTCGCGTGATAGAGTCCCAAATATACCGAATGCAAGTTTAAATAAATTGACAAATTTAGAAATCTTTCAAACGAATAGTAATTGTTTAAATTTAATTTTCTCTAAGCAATTTCCAACAAATTTTAAAGAATATTTAATTAATAATTTCAGAAATACAACTTTAACCTCCGTTCAAAACTTGTATCAAATCTTTCCCGAAACTAACGCAGTAACTTTGTTTGTCGATAATAAAGTTGAAGTTTTAGAATTTCTTCCAAATTTTCTACATTTGAAACATCTTTCGCTATTTTTTTTGGGATTTTTTGACAGAAGTTTGGTGAGTGTTCTTGAAAAGGTTGGTTCACAATTGAAGTTTTTGCTATGTGATGGATTCGGGCACAATTTGAGTGAAATTTTAAGACAATGTCCAAATTTAGAAAATCTCGATTTTTGTTATGTAGGTTTAAAAGCTACTGAAGTAGTCACTCATTCGAAACTTAGATATATTAAATTATATAAAGCAAAAAATGATAATTTAATCACGCTTTTAAAAGGATTAACTTCACTCGAAGTTTTTCAAATTTATTATTGGCCAATATATTCTTCCGAAGATCTTGAGGAATTAATTTCTGGATTTAAAACCATTAAAATTATACATATTTATGAAGATTGTAACTTCGATCAAAATTGCATAGAACAAATCATCAGAAGATGCCATAATTTACAAGAACTATTATTGCCTTCATATAATGACAAATTTAATATCGATGATATCGATATATTCATTAAAAATAATAATTATAGTTTAAAGTTAATAAAGTCAAAAGCTTATGAAAGTATACATAGATTTGATTATTATTCATCTTTTTTGCATTATTGATAGAGAAAATTCTAGAATTTTAATAAATAATGTAAGTTGCAGAAATTAAAAATGCATTAAATAAAAAAATTGTATTAAAATAAATGCAAAGTTTTGTTTTTTGTTTTTTTAATCGTTTAAGGTCTTTTCAGGCATCGGAGGCCATTTAGACCCCGACACTATTTGTTTCAAATGATTGGTATCCAATTCAATTGAAATGAATTATGTCACCTGGGATGGGATGCGGACCCGCGACCCTTGGTAGGTCAGCACGATAACCACAACACAAAGGCCTGATGACATTTGGAAAGTTATAAGAAAATAATTTTTCTCATAAAATTTAATTTTTAAAGTTCCTCAAATGGAGCCCTCACCTCCTTAAAGGATATTGAGAAGAAAGGACCCCTTGGTGTTGATAAAAACTGATATGTACAACGTTCAATATTTATTTGTATATAAATATAATAATATAAATGAATACAAATATATATATTTTTTTTTTTTTTTGGAATGGGTGCATAAGGTCCGAAGACCTATAATGACCAATAGTCACATGCAGCCAGGAAGAAAATAAAAACAAAAGGAGAAGCATAAAGGGGAAACTCAACTGCGGGAACTGAGAAGATGCCTGTTGAGGTTAGACTTGAAAGTCTGAAGATTGTAGGTTTTGGGGAAGATAGACGCAGGGAGCTTGTTCCAATCACGGGAGGTCATGGGGACAAAGGAAGAATGAAATTGTTTTGTTCTGTTAGTCGTGATCTGAACAGCATAGGGATGCTGGGAAGATGCCTCTCTTGTGTTCCGTGAATATGTTGCATTGGGTGGGATAATTGATTTTAATTCGGCAGAGCATTGACCATGGTAATACCTGTAGAAGAGAGATAGTGCAGATACTCTTCTTCTATGATCTAGTGACTGTAGGGATGCAGTAAGGGTAGAATCACCTATCAGTCTAATTGCACGCCTCTGTATGGCTTCCAAGGAGGAGAGAGCGTCTTTCGACGCCCCTCGCCAAAGGTGGGAACAATATTCAAGACACGGCCGAATTTGGGCTTTATAGAGGATTAGGAGTTGTTGGGAGGAAAAGTAACGCTTCGTTTTGAATAGGAAACCCAATTTCCTTGCGGTAGATTTAACCACAGAAGAGATGTGGTTGCTCCAGGAGAGATCAGATGTAACTGTCACTCCCAGAACAGAAAATGAATCTTTGAACTCGAGGCTATTATTGCTGTAAATAAGGGGAGGGCAAATCCTATTTTTTTGTCTAGAAATTAAACAACATTGGGTTTTTTGGGAATTGAATTTTACTTGATTGAGGTTTCCCCATTCCTCCAAGAGACCAAGATCATCATTTATCGACGACACAGCCCCCAGACGACCAGTGGATGAGGTTTCACCAGTCCTGACTGAGTGCAGGGTACTGTCATCAGCAAAGCAATGAATTGGGTTGGAGGTTACTCCCATGAGATCGTTAATGTACATAAGGAATAGGGTGGGAGAGAGGACAGAACCCTGGGGAACACCTGCGTTGATTGAATGCGGAATAGAAGACACACCGTCGACTACAACCGAGATCTTTCGCTCCGTTAGAAAGCTCTTGATCCACTGGCACAGCTCAGAGGATAGGCCAAAAGATGGAAGTTTAGCATAAAGATTTTTATGCCATACCTGATCGAAAGCCTTCGAAATGTCAAGAGCAACTGCAATAGTTTCCCCTTTCATTTCCATGGCTTTGTTCCAGAGGTGTGTGACAAAGCTCAAAATATCCCCAGTCGAACGAGCATGCCTGAAACCATATTGCCTATCATTCATCATTCCGCAATGTTCCAGATGATTTAAAATTTGAATGTTGAGGGCTTTTTCCATAATTTTGGATAGTATGGAGGTTATTGCGATTGGGCGATAGTTGCTGGGAAGAGAGGAGTCACCTTTTTTGGGAATGGGTTGAATATTCGCCAATTTCCAAGAGTCGGGAAAATTTCCCGAGGAAAATGAGAGGTTGAACAACCTGGATAATATTGGGACCAATTCAGGGGAACATTTTTTAATGACGATGGGGGGAATACCGTCAGGGCCTGGAGATTTGTCGATTACTAGCTCCTTAATAACCTTTTTAATTAGTTTATCCCTAAAATGAATTTTATTCATTGAAATTTTATTGGAATGCTGGGTCGGAGGATCGCGACTATTGGCTTTATCGTCAATAGTAGAATTGGATGCGAAGAGAGAAGCAAAGATTTGGGCTTTTTCAAATGGGGTAGTGGCAATTTTACCATCAGGCAAATTAAGAGGTGGAAATGAAGATGAGGAAAAGTTACGGCCTACTGCCTTGGCCAAAGACCAGAAGCGTCGACTACCATTTGGGCAGGATGCCAATTGGTCGCATTTCCTCTGCTCGAAGGTCCTTTTAGCCTCATTGATGGTCTTCTGACATTGGGTTCTGGCCTTACGAAATCTATCCCACTCCAACGGATCATGAGACAGTTTCCAGTTCTCATATGCTTGATTTTTGGCGCTAGTGGCTTTCACACATTGGACATTAAACCATGGTTTGGATTTTTTCCCTTTTGATATATTTTAAAGGGTACGTACATTTCCATACCCATGATTATGGCTTCTGTGATAGAGTCAGCCGCCTGAGAAGCATTGGTTCCGTTGAAGCAGTAATCATTCCATGGAAAAGACGAATAGAAGATTCTTAGGTCATCCCATTGGGCTGAGTGGAATTGCCAAATTTTCCGAGGAGGGATGCGTTTTAGATGGTTAGTGGGAGATGTCTTGAATACTACCGTGACAAGGGAGTGGTCGGAAGTGCCAAGAGGGGGGGCTACTGAAGGGAAGTAAGAGTGTGGGTTGGAGGTAATAAATAGGTCTAGAAGATGGGGGGCATGTGTTGGATTGTCTGGAACACGTGTGGGTTCACCAATGATTTGGGTGAGGTCGCAAGAATCGCAAAAATTCTTGGCTGCCCTCCCTGCAGCATCGGTGGTGCCCGAGTATTTCAGCCAATCTTTGTGGTGAACGTTAAAATCTCCTAGGAAGGAGATTTCATTTGACGGGAATTTGGTTTGGATAGTATTGACACATTCTGTGAGATGGTCGAAAAAGTAAGTATGGTTGCTAGCGTTGGGGGAACGATAGATACAGCATAGGAAATGATTCGATGATTTGGCTGAGATTTTGAGCCATAGTATATCGAAATCGTTAGACTCGAGTTCATGTATTCTCCTACAGGAAACATCTGATCTTACATAGGCGCAGATGCCTCCCTTAAAGCGAAACTTATCAAGGATATGGTAGTTAGGGTAATTAAGGTGAGGGGCTCCTGAGTTGGTTGTTGAAATCTGGGTTTCTCCAAGAACAAGAATTTGGGGATTGACTCGTTCGAGATGGTGGTGGACGGCATTAAGGTTTGAGTTCAGTCCTCGAATATTGGTGAACTGAATTGTGAAATCCTTGTTTGGAAATTTAAGAGGATTTTTCCTCATAGAACCCGCGGGAGTAGCCTCCACCCGGAGATCCGAACGGGAGGCTAGTTTAACTCCGGAATATTTTACTCTCGCTGATTCCATGAGGATATTGTTAATTTGGTTTTTTTTTTTTATGGAAGTAAGGGAAAAGTTGCTGGATTGGCTGGATGGATTTTGGGTTAAGGGAGAAGGAAAGGCGGAGGAGAATGAAGAGAAGAGAAGAAGAGAAAGAAGAGAGCCGGAATTCCTGGCCAGAGCCTGTATCTACGCTATGACTAGCATAGACACCAGAAACATGGATCAAAGGCATTAGTAACCAGATAACCATTCTTAAAGTGCCCATTAGCCAAGTGGTGGTGTCTCATCCGGGCGATTTGCATCTACCACCTAGAGCTCGCGTGGGAAGGGTCGCTCCTCACCCTTAAGCCGAAAATTCCAGCCATCAAGCAGGGATTTACAGCCCGCTACCCTAAAATTTACTCGATTGTATGTATTCCGACCTAGTAAGGAAATCTTCGCCTCCCTTTCAGGTATATATTAATGAATATTTCATATGTCACCATTTGATTGCATAATAAATTTTATATCCGATAATTTTTTAATAAAAATTACACTTGATTAATAAATTTAAACAATACTGTGAGTGTTGTTGTATCTCTGACTAGTTAAGTTCGAACCTAGGTATTTTGAATACTATCATCTTATTCAAATACCTATATCTCGAAAAAATATTTAACAATAAATAATTTGTCGTATGTAGATTATTAATTTTTATATATCTAAGAAAAAGAAAATAATTTATTTTTAAAGCGAATAAATATCCTTTTTTGAAAACTTTTTTTATTGATTTGGACATTTTTTTGTTTTAATTTTACTTTTATATAACCTTAAGACCTTTTTTTTTCAATTATCCTTTCATAAATTAAAGCCATTCATTTTATTTCGCTCTTATTTTACAAACTTTAAGGTTCTCTTATTTTATTTTAGTGGTCGCAATTTTTTGTCATCACTAATGGAAAAGTACACGTCTATATAGAGCGTTGTTATAATTTTCCGAAACAATTCCTTCTGAAGAGAAATTTGTCAGTAGAGTCCTTACGAGCTTTTCTTCTTAACAACCTCCTTAAGGGCGCTAGTTAACATCATTCATTCCCTCGCTGTTTATTCTTTATATCTCAAATGTTCCACCTCCTTTTTTTTGCTCATCGTGGCATAAAAAAATTGATGGAAAATCTTTTATGGGTATTAAAAAAAAAAAAAAATCTCTTTTCAATTTTGCGAACTATGTCACTTTCCGTCTTAACTCTTCGTTATCTATTCATGTCTTTTAGAAATCCTTTAATACTATTTTTTTTTTTTTTATTTAAACACTCAATCAAGATTATGTTAAATATTTTATATATAATTTAAAAAAAAGAATATTAAAAAAATAAAAACGGTGTTCATAGTGCACACTAGAGAAGTGAAACTTGTACGAAATAACATAAATAGATATATATAGTTCAATTAGGATAGGTAGATAGAAGAAGAAGACTTGCTCAGGGGCCCACATTTTGTGGGTACGTGGATGGCGACCACGAGCTACCCTAGCTGGGACTGGCAGTACTTCTTTTCTTTGCATGCCAGTCTCTTTCCTTCTATATTTTCAACAGGTGTCAGACCATTATCATTGAAGTATATTACTTCTTTAACTTTTTTTATTACTCTTGCTCGCCAAGAATTAGAAATAAACGCTTCTTATTCGAAAAAGGATGTTAGGAAGTATTTCCATGAATTTTTTCAACTTTTTAATTAGAGGACAGGACCCTTATTATGGCGGATTCAGTAATGATTTTCTTAAAAAAAATCTGGTGTGACTGATTGCACAGCACACAAGCTCTTCTTACCTTCGGTAATCGAAAGTTGTGTTCTGTGCTTTTCACACCAGATTTTTCCTGTCGATATATTTAGTTTCCGCCGGTATATTAGAATTCAAGATGTAAAATTTATTAGTATGGGGAAAATATTTATATTTTGTTACCATGGCAACCATTTCTCCTATCCTTCAGTAAAAAAGTAAAGTTGTCCTGAGAAGACCTCAATGGCAAAATAAAGAATATACATTTTAAAGAGCATCCAAAAAACAATTGATTCTTGAATTCCAATCAATCTCGTTAGAGCGAATCTTGAGAAAATCGAAAAAAAACTGAAAAACTACATAAGCAAAGCTCTAGCACTCTTTGGCCGATCCTGATCAAAAGCCCACCTTCACGCCTCAGAGGGGTGCCCAACCTAAATACATCAATTCCTTCATGCTTAAATTAAACACACAGACAAACAGACGGGCAGACAGACAGACCATGTAGAAACAATTAAATAAAAAATATTATAAATACTATCTTCAACACTTCCCCTGAAATTAATTTCTTTTCATTTCCATACCAGCCTCTTGAGAACAATATAAGTGCTTTTCATATGGAACACCTTTTGTTTAAAAAACCGCAATCATTTTTTCACTTGGTAAATAAATTACCTTGAGTGATCCTTCATTCACCTTTTCTCTAATGAAATGGTACTTTATATCGATGTGTTTAGATCGATTGTGAAATGTCTGGTTTGAATTTGGCGCAAATTCCCTGCGTTCTGATTTTGCGACCCTAATGGCGGACAAAAACCAGAAATTAACATTGAGTACACTCTCTGATTATATATATACTCTGTGAAATTTGCATAAGGTTTTTTTTTTTTTTTTAACATTGACCCTTTTTTCTCATTCACACACAGAGTTGGCAGGTTTTATCCCGCCGAGTATAATACACGGTTTTATACATGTATAAAACTATCGCGGATAAAACTAGGACGATGTATAAAAAGTATAAAACTGTAAAAAAAACAACTCCCCGCCCCTGAAAAAACAGCTTAAAAGCTTTTCATATTTTATAATGTTCTAAAGCATTGACGATGTTGTTTGCTTTTTATTTAGTGAATAATATAATCAAAATATTAATAATTGAAAAATGAAATTTTATTTGAATTTCCTTCCTCATCGGGTTTGCGCATGCGCATCCAAGTTTTATACGTTTTATACAAGTTTTATCCTCGAGTTTTGTATAAAACTGCAAAATCGTGTATAAAACCCAACTCGCGAGTTGTAGAATACCAGAGTTGGGTTTTATACACGATTTTGCAGTTTTATACAAAAATTGCGGATAAAACGTATAAAATGTATAAAACTTGTATGCGCATGCGCAAACCCGACGAGAAAGGAAGTTCAAATAAAATTTCATTTTTCAATTATTAACATTTTGATTATATTATTCACTAAATAAGAAGCAAACAACATCGTCAATGTTTTAGAACATTATAAAATATGAAAACCTTTTAAGCTGTTTTTTCAGGGGGAGGGGGTTGGTTTTTTACAGTTTTATATCTTTTATACATCAGCCTAGTTTTATCCGCGATAGTTTTATACATGTATAAAACCGTGTATTATACTCGGCGGGATAAAACTTGCCAACTCTGGTGAATACTATTAATTCAATATGAAGTTAGCTCCTTTATTTATTTTTAAAAATTTTATTCCTTTATTATATTTTTAAAAATAAACAATATCATTAAAATTATTAATCTTTTTTTCAACTCTATTTAATTAATTTCTCTAGTTATCTCAATCAGAATAGGTCAGGCGCAAGATTTTTGTCATCTAAATTACAATGGAGAAAGAAAAAACCCAAAAAAAGTCAGTAATAATACATTTTTAATGGGTAATGTGGCCTTCGTATTTCTTCAAAATTTTCGTTATTTTGGCATATATCTCCATCAAATTGGCTTACCACCACCTCTTTTGGCCTAATAAAGGAAAAGAAGAGAGTATTTTCCCTAAAAAAGTTGTAAAAAGTGACTGAACTTGCTAATGCCGTATTCTACACTTTAGCCCAATTTATTGTTGAAATACACTAGCCAGGACAGTAAAAATACTCGGCTCCCCAAATTTCTAAAAAGGGGGGCAAAACTAGTTCGGTCTTGAAATACCTAGATGGAGTTAACGTCCATGAAATTAATTTATGGTTATTACTTCAATCTCTTCATGAGTCTACTTCATTGTTATCTGTAAAAGTATGTGTAACATTCAATGTTTTTCTCGCGCTGATTTTGCATTGAAAATTTATTATATTTATATTTTTTAATTCAGGTAATTTTTTTTACATTAATGTTCATTATTCATGATGGAGGGACAAGTTTTATTAGAACTAGAAACGGCTGCTCGGATGATATTAGTAAGTTCATTTATACATATTATTTCTAAATTAAACATTTATTTATTGCCTTTTTATTTAATAAAAAAAATCATCGTTTTCTTTTAAATTGAATTTCAGGCCCCTCCAACTCTAGTCAACAATGATCAAAGACATGCAGCTGAGACAATTTTTTTGAATTTCCGAAAAAGCAAATCTCCTTATGACTTATGCAAACATATTTTAGGTAATGTTTTTCGAGATTTATATAAAATAATATATAATATATATATATATTTATAAATCTTTAATTAAAATTTAATCTTACTTTATCTGCCTATTATTAGTAATTCATTTATTATTTTTAACTTTACGCTTTGTTATTGTTATATATTTTTAATTTAGAATTAAAAATAACATTTTATAAATCAAAACGTCATCAATTGAGAAATATCTTTGTTTTATTTTTATATAATTATTTCTCTCGTTGTGTTATCTCAATATCTCTTTGTATTAACGGTGAAGAAACTTAATTCAGTCGATTTTGGTCTATAAAAATGATTAAAGCCGCCTTCGTGTGCTTGTTTTAAGTTTTTTTCGCATATATTGGAATATTCACAAGCCCTCCGTACCAGTATTCACCCAAGCAATCCACTTTTTTTTAATAAAAGATTACTTTTTGATTTTGAAAAGCAATTTGCATATAGCGTTCGTTTTGACTCACAAATTTATTTATTTGTTTTAAAATATAAACTTATTCAAATCTCTTTGTCTTTCTCTTTATATATATATGTATATATAATACATGTATATAATATACAGTGTTATATATATATATATATATATATATATATATATATGGAAATTTATCCACCAACGCTGTTAGATATAAAATTAAAAAATATATATATATATATATATATATATACAGTAGAACCTCGATAAGTTAAACCTCGCTAAGTTCAAAACCTCCGTAACTTAAAAATTTTTTCAATTCCCTTCCCTTGACAGCGTAAAACCTCTATTACTTAAAGAACAAAACCTCTATAACTTAAACAAATATTTTGAGCATAGCCCTCGATAACTTAAAATAATATTTTGGTGACCTCTATAACTTAAAGTATTTCTTTACATATCATCGAAAAAATAGTTGATGCAGAAAATCAAAAATACATGAAGCAGAAAAAAATTACTGATTTTTTTGTAAATAAATAAATCTATTAATTTAATTTATATTTAACTAAACTATTCTAAATAAACAAATAGATCAAACGAAATTCCTTTTTCACTCACGTGCCCAAAGTCAATAAACCTCGGTACGTTAAAAATTATATTCAATAACCTCTCTAACTTCAACTCTCGATAAGTAAAAAACTCGATAACTCAAATTTCTAACCGTTTCCCTTGAACTTTAACTTATCGAGGTTCTACTGTATATATATATATATACTGTATGGGTGAATATAAGATATTGTTTTAAATAAATTTAGTTTTTTGTGAGTGAGTTGCCCTGAGAAATCAGCTTGTACAACTCAATTGCCATTCTTATAATACAATTTAAAAATAAATATATAATAATAATAATAATAATTGCATATTTGTAAAATGATGTTGAAGTTTTTTTTTTTTTTTTTTTTTTTTTTAGAAAATAGTTCTATGGATTATGTTTTATTTGAAGCAGCAGGATTACTTAAAGATGCTCTTATCCGTGAATGGTCTCTTTTACAAGAAAATCAGATTAATTATTTAAGAACCTATTTATTACAATATATTCTACAAAGACAATTGCAACCTTTTGTTAGAGAGAGGATTTTACAGGTAAATATACTTTGAAATTTCTTTGATATTTTAACTGTCTTAAGATAATTTTGATTTTTAACACTTCTGATTTATAATTCCTATTATTAGGTATTAGGTAAATTGACATTTAAATTATAGATGCAAAAAAGAATCCTTTAACGAGGGGGGAAAATAATATAAGATTTTTTTAGAGAGAACAGAAAAAAAATATGAAAAGTTGAGAGGACTAGTTGTCTTGGGGAAACTTATCCGCTTATTTGTTAGCAATCTATATAAATTTAAGTAGAACTTCGTATTGAGATTCGCTAACATTCGTTAATAAAAATACCAAACAATACAGATATTTTTTTTTTTTAAACACTCACTTTTTTCCCGTTCGGATCCCAGGCAGCCCGAAGAATATTTATTTACATCATTTGAATACCAAATGGTATAAATATATGTGCCTGAACCCCCTAATATACCGGATATAAATAATTTTGTATCATTAATGTCTATATGACCTAAGGTGCCGAAAAGTCTAAAAAAAAAAAAGATGTAAAATTTATAAATGGACCTGTGGCTCAGGGTTAGATTGAAATAAATAGGCTGAATAGTAGAACGTGGCTGAAGCTGATATGTTTAATAGGAAAGAGGATGGCAGGGTTGATCCCAGTCGAAACGTCCTAATAAAGAGTGTTTATTATCAAATTATTTGGCTGCATCCTCTTTCTTATTAAGGTGCGCGTCTCGGGGTGCTAATTTTTGGAGTTTCCAGCGGCCACAATTTTGAAGCTATCGGCCTCAAATTTTTTTTAAATTAAAGCTGTTTAAAATATCTATAACTTAGAGAAGCCCTTTTTTTGATTTTCGAAAAAAAAAAATTTTTTTTTTAGATTAATTGCATTAAATAAAAGATATTTTAAAAAAAGGAGCTCTATAAGTTGTAGATAATTAAATTAGTAATCATTGTGTTAAAGAATAATTAATTTTTTGCCTTTAATTAATTAGCTGGAAAGTCTAGAATGAAATGGAACAAGTTTCGTGTATTCCAATGGGGGAACACTAACGCCATCTCTTGCCGCCTCGAGTCAATCGTGTTTTAACGGTTTTTCGAGACGCGCACCTTAAACATGAAATAAATAGAGACAGCGTCTAAATGGCATCAGTTGGCGAAAAAGACCATAAATAAATTAAAAAAAAAAAAAGTTTCATTAGCCAAAAATGCAAAATTAAAAAGAAAAGTATTTTATATTAAAAAATTTGAAAAAGTTGGTCATAAAAGTCGCTTTTTCAAAAAAAGGCTCTGAGAGGCTAATAAGCGCCAAAAAAGTCGTTTTTGAAAATCTCAAAAAAACGTTTCTTTTTGTGAAATCAGTCGAGATATTCAAGAAAAATCTCAAAATTGACAAAAGTCGAAAGACTTTTTTTCCGCTCTCTAATGATGACAAACATTTTCCACTACTAAACAGTTTTCACATTTCTAGAAATATAATTAAGTTGATTTGAAGGTCGGAGCTGCCCATAACTAGTAGGGTGCCCACTAGTTGGGGGTCGAGGCATATTTATTTAAGCCATTTGGATACCAAATCCTATATCTCAACAAGGTTAAAAATAAAAACCTCATTGAATAAAAATTTTCTAGGTGATCGCTATTATGGTGAAAAGGGGAAGTGTGAATGATTTTGGAGAAGAAAGAGGAGCAATTTTACAAGAAGTGGAAATGTTAATCATGAGTGGGGAACCTCCTAAGGTATTATTATTATTATTATTATATAGAGATTTTATGTTACAAAAAAAAAACTTTCAAATAAATAATTATTATTAATTTCAGCAATTGCTTGGATGTAATATTATTATGTCATTAATGCAAGAATATGCTACAACTGTAAAATCTTCAGATGTTGGATTAACATGGGAAACACATTTCAAAGCCAAAAAAAATTTCGAGGTAAAAAATTAAAAAAAAAAAATTAATGATAAAATTTTCTCAAAACATTTTTTTTTTTTTTTTAGGCAACAGATCTTAAAAGAATTTTCCATTTTTGTGTACGAGCATTAAATGAAGTGATGAAAGTTCAGCCCCCATACAGCGAACAACTTTTAGCAGTAGTTAAGCATCTCCTTGCCATCTCTGAGAGTGTTCTCTGTTGGGGATTCATCTCTGCTAATCATATCCTTTTAGAGCACGCACTATTTATAATAATCAATAATAAAAACTAACAAAAGAAAAGGAAATTTTTCTCATTATTGGAATATGTAGAATAGTTTTTAGTGATAATAGATTTTAATCTTGACAGGATTTTGCCAAATTTTTAGGACTGGGTGACAATTAACATAAATTTTATTTCGGTAACTGCAGTTTAGGCTCCATTAAGGTCTTGGTCTTTTTTACAAATAAAATTAAAGAGACAATTATTGAACTAATGACATACAATTGAAATTTCGTTTTTACTATATATATATAAATATATATTAGAATTAGGACTTTGCTGGACCATACGTATATAGAAGGAACCGGAGAATAAAACCAGCCGTTAATGGACGCCTCTCACATCAATTTAATTCGTAAATATTTCGACCGGCATCACGCCTGGTCATCATCAGTACAAAAAAAATGATTTTTCGGAGGGCCCGTTCGCTCATGCTGACATTAGTCCCCCGCTTCTCTGAATTAGAAATTATTTTTAACACATTGGTTGACACGGGCCCTCCGAAAAATCATTTTTTTTGTACTGATGATGACCAGGCGTGATGCCGGTCGAAATATTTACGAATTAAATTGATGTGAGAGGCGTCCATTAACGGCTGGTTTTATTCTCCGGTATTATATATATATATATATATATATATATATATAGTTTTTTGCTATATATATATACTATATATACCTCAAAAATCTGAAAGAATATTTTTCTCTTCACTTTATGATTATTATTTTAATTTATAAAATTTCAAAAAACTTCAAAATTTAGTATTATTTTGAGAGTTATTAATTATACACATATACACCGCATTTTTTTATTAATTATTTATTAAAAATATAAATACTGTACAACGTTTCGACTGCTTATTGTCCCTTAGAGGTTAGTTCACTTGAGTCGGAGCAAGTGCACAGTACTTGAAAACGACTGCAGAAAAAGCAGTCGAAACGTTTTATAATATTTATAATTTTAATAAATAATTAATATAAAATGTGGTGTATAATTAAAAACTCCCATAATAATAATAATAATGCAAACCACAAAAGCTTTAATAAACACATTCGTGATAAATATAATCTTCAACATTTAGTTAGACAATAGCATTAATAATAATATAATATAGAGTAAATTTTGATTTAATTTGAAAGATCTTTAAGATGAATGTTGATCTCGTTGGGAATATAATCCTTAACTATTTCGCACTTCCTAAACGTTTAATTGGGATGTTCGAGGCCGTCCATGAAGCTGACCAGAGTCCTTCACTTCGACTAGGAGCGCATTGGAAGGATCTTATACTTGACCCAGAATGCACAAACCTGTTTTTTAACGTAATTATTATCTTTATATATAAATTTTTATAAAAAATAATTGATTTTGTTTTTTTCTTTTAGGTTCAATGGAGGTTTCGAGATCAGCCCCAATTAGCTCATCACACTCTTCATTGTCTTGTACAACTTGCATCTCTAAATGGCGTTGTTTTCTCCAATAAGGAAGTTCGAGTACAATATCTTATTAATTATCTACATGGCTTTTTAAAATTTGTTTCTAAGTAAGTTTCCATTCGTATTTAGTAGAGTTCCAATCACATATTTTTACTCTTTAGTGATTGCATAAGTTCTTGCCCGATCAAAAGATAAACGGATGAAATTTAATGAAATTTTAGAGAAAATAGTTTTATTAATCAAAGATACATTTATTATTATATGAGTTTTTAATTATATATTAATACAACATTTTGTATTAATTATTTATTAAAATTATGAAGACTGAGCACGATTCGACATCTTATTCTGCAGTCGTTTTCAACACATACTCCTACTCATGGGACTAACCTCTAAGGAGCCGTTACGTCCATTTTATATACAACGACGTCAGTGCCATCTTCAGTCATTCCTATGAAGTTAGACACAAACTTCAGCGCCATCTACACTCGTTCCCTTAAAGTTAGATACAATCATCAAAACAAGTGTTTATATAAAAAGCATGATGGTCTTCTGTCATCGCTTTATTCCCGCGATACCGGGTCGGAAGACCTCACTTTTTCCCACCAACCCTATCATGCATTTTTCTGATCGGAAGAAATAGGACAGGCCGGCTCTAGCACGGTCTGACGCCTGTTGAAAAGAGGAAGGAAGAGACAGACATACAAAGAACTGAAGGACTGCCTGTCCCAGCTCGGGCAGCTCGTGGTCGCCATTCACATACCCACAAGATGTGGGCCCCTGAGCAAATAAAAAGCATGATGTATACAATAAGTTTTTTGAATTTGATTTTTTTTATTGATACAAAATATTATTAATTTGTAGTCTCCATTTTCTCTCAATTTTTTTCTGGAATAAATGAAAATCTAAAGAAGCAAGGAGAATATGTTGAGTGTGGAAGAATTTGGAACTCGTGCAATTTTTGCAGTGTCTGTTGGGTTTTAGCATATGCTCAAATTGACTTATTTGAGTCTAAAGAAACAAGACTAAAATATGTTTGCATTCAACAAAGCCAAACAAAAACACCAAAGTTTCACCATGCAGTACATTTTAGACTACTTTATTACTAAATTAGGCACTAGCTTAGGCAATCATCTAATATACCTGTATTCGTCTCAAAAAAAATTTTTTATTTTTAAAAATTCTCTACTCTTTTTTTAACATTTCTCTGTTTATTTCTTACAATTTTTTTTAGTGTTGAAATTCTTGACAGAGAGGCATTGAGCATAGCTAATATGATTCATAAATTATTATTATTCTTCCCACCAACATTACTTGTAACAATTCCAAGAGAACTTTTGGAAACGTTCATGCGAGAATTCACGAGATTGACATGCTGCTTTGCTGAAGGAGCCTCACAAGAAGAAACGGTATTTAAAAATGTTTTTTTTTTTATATATAATTCAAAATATAAAATATATTTTTATTTTCAATTAGCTTCGTGCAGAAGATCATCTTTATATGGAGGCTTTTGATCATATGCTTGAAGCTTGGGTGTCTGTACTTCATGATTCTCAGATGTTTCCAAAAGATTATTGCAAGGAATCAAGCATTCAAATATTTAATACTTATATAAAATGTCATATTTCTCCTCCGGACGGAACGCGTGGACAGGTTTGTTAAAATGATACGGTTTTTAATTGAAAACTTTCATCTAATTATAAATATATTTTTTAAGGGTCAAGATCTTAATCAATCTGAGATTGATGAAGATGAAGACGATGATAGAACTCGGTTTAAAGATCAATTGCAAATAATCGGGTCGTTCGGTCGTCAAGTGCCACATCATTCATTGCCATTACTTGCACGACTTCTTGAAGAACGTACACGGCGTTTAAGTGGACAGTTGGAAAAGATGCATAATAATACTGCGCAGATAAGTGACGTACGAATGCGTCTTAGCCTCTTTGAAGATATCCATTGGTTACTACTTATTTCTGGTAAATTACTATTTCATATCTTGAGTTTATTTTATTTGAAGTTTAAGAACGATTAATTAATTTTTTTTTTTTATTTATAGTAAATTCAAAAAAATATTAAAATTGTAATTTTTTTTTTTTTAAATCTAAAAATGTAAAAATCGTTTTTATCCAACCTATAATAATTAAATGAAATGATTGTATTTATTTAAAAATTAACGGCTAAATAGTTCAGCACTCTTGCAAAAGATGGCAGGCTAGTCTAACAGCCGGCATTATCCAATCACTTATAAGCCTATATTTATATATTTTTATGCTGTTATAAAGTATATATAATATATAATAATATTTATAAACTATTTATTATTGAAAGATCAACGAAAATCAAACAAATACATGAGATTAAATATAGCCCGACCATCCTGCCATCTGTTTTTGCAAATTTTCGTAATATTGGGCTTTTTGGCTAAATTTTTAAGACCTCTAACGCCATCTTATTGGCAATAACATGCGAACAGCTTGCCTCCCGAAGAGCCTTAATACACCTTTATTTATATAAAAATTTGATGATATTTCAGGACATGTACTTGGAATGGATAGCGAAGGGGAAACAGCACTAATTCCTTCAGAGTTAATGCATCATAGTATCCAACAATCAAAGTCTGGAGAAGTGAACGTGGAGATTTCGCTTAAATTACTGGCCTCTCCTGGCCATGATATTACAGAAATTCCAGGTGCAGAACAATCCTCTGATCATATCGTTCGGTAAGAAAAAAAAAATTTTTTGTTCCTTTGATTTTGTAGTCTCCCTTTCATAGCGAAGGGGAACACACAAATTTAATCATTTTACTCCATCCCTCCATAAAGTGCACAATAAAACACGATCAACACGATGGCAATTGATCTAAATGAGCATTTTACTAGTAAATTTTAAGCCCAACAGTGATTACTTCTATTAAAATTAACCACTGCGTTATTATTTTCAATACGGGATTAAAGAACATATAGTATATATCAGGGGTGGCCAACCTCTAAAAATTTTTAAAACCTTTTTTTTGAAAATATTTCACCTAACATCGCTAAAATCATTCGAATTTTTTTTTTTTTTTTTTTTGTTATAGGGAAATTAGTTTTTTTTATTTTGATAATTTTTCCCATCTTTATTATTTTATACAGCAGTCACGACCATATTGTCCGGCGAAAAGTTTTAAAGAAATTTTAAATAAATAAAAAAAGTAAAATTGAATTGATTTATTTTAAAATTAAAAAAAAAAAATTGTATTAATATAGGCCCTTAAAAAAGGGAACCCTTTTCGAGCTAAGTGGCCTCGTGGTCGACAGGAATGAGATGCTGAAGCAGGTCGCCAGCTTGTCGAAATGTTGACGCGGCAAGTGTTTAGCTCGGCCCTAGGCAGAAGAAAATTTAGATGCTTGTGATCCGGTCGTATCCAGGACATCCGGCAAGAAATGATGCCATTTCTGAAATTCACCAGTCCCGAATGGAGGAATAGGAATAGAAGTTGGTGCTGCAATTTGAAATCGCGGTAGTCCTGAAAGGACGAATATGGCCATTTCTGATATATATAAATCGGATAAATTTTTCGTGAATAAATTGTTTATTTTTTGAATTTCTAATTCATTAAAATTACAATATATTATTTATATAGGATTGTAGCAGCTGTACTTCGAATTTGTGAAGTTGAAAAGAAAGCAGTTGAAGTGAAATTAGGACAACATTTAAGTCCTGAAGTGAGTTCTTCGCTTTGTTGGTTCCTTCGACGATGGTCTCTCTCTTATCTTTTACCAATGGAATTTTATTACTCAGAGGTACTTCACTTGAATTTATAAATAATTTCAATCTTATTTAAACTTTTTTGCCTTTTTCTAGATGAGTATGACACTGGTGACGGCTTTTGGAAAAGATTCCGAAGGAGGATCATGGACTTCTAATTTTCTTTTAAATAAAGTTTTTTTTAATCTCATGTCATTTTCCTCTGAACCTAATCTAGTCAAGGATACAGTTTCTTTATTAATTGCACTAGTCGATTCCGCTGAAAAGTAATATTTTATTCTTTTATTTTGTTTTTTTTTTTAACAACTAAAACTAGAATTAAATTTATTTTAGAGGAATATGCGCATCTAAAAGCGAAAGCTTTTGGAACATAATTCGAACAGTTTCAAAACCGGACCGTGGAGTTTTTCCTTTTTCAACAAAAAGAGGCATCTATAAAGCTCTGACTATTGTTGGGTCAGCTATTGGAGAAGGACAAAATAGGAACAGCTATCTTACTCAGGTATCCATTAATTAATTTAATAATAAAAAATTTTAGAGTTCTTATAAATAAAGATCTAAGTGTAATGGAAATGGGAGCGATTTCTTTTTTTGTAGGTATATTTAGATACTTATTGGGTTGCCGGAAAGTAATTTCCCAAAAAAGGATTTAATTGTATTTTTTCACAGCTAACTTCGCACTTGAGCCGCACAATCATTACTTACTATATTTTGACAGCTGATATAGCTAGACTTTCTTGTGAAAAAGTTCGATTGTTTTTGATGCCCTTTTATATATGGAAAGTAAAAGAGCAGCATTATCGGCATATTTTATTTTTTTATTATAGAAATTTTGAAAACTAGTTTTGGCCCTGGTGTTTTGTCAATACATCTTCTCCTATCTAATTTATTTCTTGCTTGAACAGCATTTTTACCTTTTCTAGAGTAAAAAAGCAAAATATGCCGAAAATGCTGCTTTTTACTTTCCATATTTGAAAGTGAACCAACAAAAAACCACTGCGTGAACCAAACGAACTTTTTCTTAGAAAACCTTGCTATATCAGCTGTCAAAATATATAAAGGTTATGCGGCCTAAATGTGAAAAAAAAATTAAGTCCTTTGTTGGGAAAAAACTAAATTACTTTCCGAACAACCCAAAAAAAAAAAAAAATCAGAAAAATTTGTTTATTTTAATTCCCATTTTTTTTTTTTTTTTTGTTTTAGATTTTAAAACCTTTACAAGATAGATTTAAAAATATTATTTATCAAGAGAATTTTCAAAGATTATACCAAGAAGAACAAATTCGAATGGAAATTACTGATATTCTTGAATGTTTTATTGGTAAGATTTTTTTTAAATATCATTTCTTTTAGAGTTATTTTAGTTATGGGCAGGAGCGAAGTGTTTACGCATGTTTTTCCCGCTAAGATGGCGTAGTGTGTCATTAAAAGTATGCCCAAAAATCAAGTAATTCAAAAATTTGCCAAGAGATGTCAGAATGGTAGCTAATAATTTTATGCATTTGGTTAATTTTCATTGATCTTTTAACAATAAATACTTTATAAATATTATTATATATTATGTATCTTTTATAAAAGCATAAAAATATATAAATATAGGCCAGATATAGGCCATTAGGCGATCGGCTGTTAGACTAGCCTACCATCTATTGCAAGAATGCTGAACTCATTTGACAGATGATTTTTAAATAAATCATCTAAGCTTATTTTAAAAATTTCTTAATTAATATGTGATTAATAATAACAATAAATTCATTTTTAAATTTAAAAAAAAATTAAAGATTATTGGGACAGATTGTTTTTTTGTATTTGCTTGATAACAAAAAAATTAATTACGATAATTTTTTTAATAAGCTATTAAAAAAATTATAGCTCGATGTCCCTAATCTCATATGAATTTAATTCATTTAAAAAAAAACCGCATTGAAAAATTCCTTATAATAGTCTAGTTTTTTTTAAGTACCTACGTTTAGACGTCGCTCCTGAACCCCCTTAATATATTGGCACAAGGCACTGTAACTAAAAAGATAATCGTCCCTCAAAGACAGTAGCTGACAAAATCAAACAAGGATTCTCTTAAGCAAATTTCATTTCATGTAAACTATTTTTCCAGGTGTATGCATTGGATCTCAGATACAAACTGTCCAATCTCTGTTCCAATTTATATATCCTGTTCTCTCCGAACTCTCAAAGTTGATTGGAATCTATCACAACTATCAACAAATCGTTCAGCTTGTTTTAGAATTGTTCGCTGAATGTGCAAGAGCAATGCTTTGTTATCTTTCTCGGGTAAGAATTTTTTATTTTGAATTAAATTTAAAATTAGCATTAAAAAATACTTTTTTCATTTAAATTTTTCTCAAAAATAAACTTCTTGTGGAATCGTTTTCCCTAAGAGGAAAGAAAAGTCCACGTCTCTTGAAGGTTCTTGAACGTACACTCTGGAATGCCCACGATGACACAAAATGTAGATTTTAATAATTGGAAGGGCATTTTAAGCACAGCGGCAACTACGTTCAGGAACATAGAGATTCCGTGGTCTATCCGCTGGCTGGATGCTTCCTCACACACTTGTAAAATATTTAATTTATCCTAGTTAAAATTTAATTTATTATTAGTACTTTCTTTTAAACATATCAGTAAAATTTATAAGGTAAGAGTTTTTATGTTTAAGAGAATAAATAGAGTAATTAGAATGATGTCGAAAAAAATGGAGAAGTTTATTTTTGTGATGTACGTAAGCCTATGTACGTAATTTTCTTTGACTGATTTTACTACTTAAAAATTATTATTTTTGGTTGGTTTTTGGATCTTATAAGCCAATTAATAATTAAATTTTTATTAATTCTCTTTTTCCTATGTTGAATCAAATTTAAACCATTGTTTTTTACGTATATTATTGCTGTGTTGTAGAATAGAGAAAAAAGTCTTTAGCGAAATAGACTAAATCGTTCAAAGTCGGTATTGAATGCGATCTCACACCAAAGATCATCAATCAGTAATGATGATGAACGAAAGCTGCAAATATCTGCAGATTGAGTCTTTTCTCTACAACACAGCACTAGTAACTAAATCTTTTTGCTGAAAAAATTCTAATACGACTTTAGTTCAAGTTAAAATTTAAAATAACTCAAATGTGAATTTGAGAAATGACGTGAGCTGTGAACCTGTTAATTAATTGCTAGTGGGTAATATCTAATTCAACGTCACAAAGGAACCAAACGGTTTCATTTTTACTCCTGGTTGTTATAATTAAACTGACGGTGTTCAGATAGTTTGAATGATCGTAAAAGTAGGAATCCTCTCAGTTATGCTAATTAAACAATAAGCTTGCGAATTATTTTTCAAAAAAATGATTTAGAATTCTTGACCTTCAGAACGTGATATATATAAAAATTTGTTACAAAGATTGTTCACCCTGGTTGCTCAACCTTCAAACATTTTGCATCCTTAACACTGGATAGTTGGCAGTGCTCTCAGCATATATTTGGAGAAGTCTGGTTGATTGCTAGTCTGTCGCTCTGCTTTTTATTTATTTATTTATCATTTAATCTGCTCGTACACTGTACAGCAACAAATGCCAATAAAACGGGTAGGTTACAATAGATGGTACAATTTATAAGTAGAGCTCTTATACATTATTGTTATCTATGTACAGGTATATATATATATATAGTATATCTTTTACAGATATATACAATTTTGCTAGAGATCTCGGGTTCACCTCCCATCCGGCGATGAAATTTTTCTTAATTATATTGTCTACCTATCAATTTAGAAAAAATAGAACCGGGATCTAAATGGTCTGTGTTTCGGATGCAAAATGTTTTTCAATGAAATGGCTCTTTTGTGTTGGTAACCCTATCTTCTGCCTTTTTCCTGCCTCCATATCTATAGTTCTGACTGTTAAAAACCTTTTTTACAACGCTTTTATTAACTTGCTTTCCTGTTTTTTCCGACAAATCTGCAAATCGAAATTACGACCAGTTCTAGTTAACCTAGAGCTTTGAAATTTTATACACATATGTAACTCCCGTGACAATGCAATATTTGATGTGTCTCATCTTTGTAAGTCAATTAATTTCCAAATGGCGGCAGATCAAAAAAAGTGGGGGTAAAATTTTATAATCAAAATTTCTCCTATTTATAATTAAGTTAGAGTTTCGAGCATTGTCAGAGGTGTTAAATAGACTTTACACTACAAAATGTGCTATTTAAAATTATTAAAAATTCAAAATGGCTGCCAATTAATCACATTTCCATTGTTTGGTCCGACAAAGTTAGTGATCGAAATTACGACCAGTTCTAGTTAATCTAGAGTTTTGAAATTTTATACACATATGTAACTCCCGTGACAATGTAATATTTGATGTGTCTCATCTTTGGTCAATTAATTTCAAAATGGCGGCCGATCAAAAAAAGAGGGGGTGAAATTTATAAACAAAAATGTTTTGCCTAACTACCCGCCAAGTCTATGGTATTAAAATGTATTCATAAAACATATAATAGGCCTATTTATACAATTAAAATTTGCAAATCCCGCGCCCAACGCTTTTAGTTTTAGTAACATATATTTATTTTTAATATAATTTTAAAGAAATTATACATAATTATTTTTCTCTTTTTAGTAGATTTATAAAAGCGTTGTTTTTAAATTTTTTTTTTATATAATTATTTTACTTCGTGGAGACATTTTTTAACTAACTTAACAGCGAGGTTTCAGTCTTCTGCGATCGTTACTGCCCAAACTATGCCAACCTGAACTCTTTTAGTACAACCACCCGGTACCTTTGAAGTAACCCGAATTTGAAGCCCTTATATTAATTTTCAAAACGAGATACTCTGGGTGTGAAAGATTTAACCGCATTAAAGTATTAGTAATTAATTAAAGAAAACGATGGAACTCATATTTTAATTAAATAAAAAAAACAATAAAAACTCGTTTAATATTAAATTATACTAACACAACAAAAACTTTACCAAAATAATATTTTTCATTATACCTCTTCCTAAATATCTTGTTAATTTATTAATAGTTAAAAATTAATTTCGGTAGTTGGCGTGCAATGTTCACTGTTGCAATTTAATTTCAAGATTTTGCTCCCTTTAGGATGAGCAGCAACTTGGTTTCAAGGTGTATCTTCAAATGATACAGACTTATGCTCTGAAACTTGTATGTAGCCATTTTACCATTAGGCATGCCTCATCACCAACTACCACAATTTTTTATTTCATTTTTTTTTTCTTTGTTTATGTTTTTTTTTTCAACGCATTTCTTTTTTTTTTTTTTAATCTAATATATTCAACAATTTTTTTAGTCAAATAGTAGAACTTATTCTTTAACATAGTTTTGAATTATATTATTAATCAATAATAAACAATAATTTCTTAATCGGCATTGACCAAGCTCTCGCTCCACGTCATATATTTAGTAAAAAAAAAAGATTAAAATTTCTTGCCAGAGCTTGTTGGAACCGATATTAAAACAATTTTCATATTTCTATTCGCTTATTTTCAAACAAATTTTTTTTTTTTTTAATGTTTTGTTTTATATAATTTGCTAATATCAATTTATGTCAAAACAGTTTGAAGTGTTGTAATATTAAATTTTATTATTATGGGAATTTGTAATTAGGCCTATATACCATATTTTGTATTAATTATTTATTAAAAATATAATCTGTTTATTTATTAAACTGTTTATTACATATTATGTTTTTATAACATATGTATTAAACTGTTTATTTATTAAAAAAATATATACTGTAGAACGTTTCGACTGCTTATTTTGCAGTCGTTTTCAAGTACTTGCTCTGACTTATGTTAATTAACCTCTAAAGGACCGTTAACGTCAATTTTATATTCAACGACGTCAGTGCCATCTAGGAATTCATAGAAACTGACTCTAGATGGCGCTGACGTCGTATATAAAATCAGCTTTACGGTCCCTTAGAGGTTACTTCACTTGAGTCGGAGCAACAAGTGCACAGTACTTGCAGAATAAGCAGTCAAAACGTTGTACAGTATTTATATTTTTAATAAATAATTAATACAAAATGTGGTTTATGATTAAAAACTCCCATATTTAATTAAATTTTCTTATCTGAAAAGATGTTTTGTTTTTATCTCTGAACTTTCAAAAAAAAAAAAAACTTCTTGTATTTCATTTCCCACATAATTTCAAAATGGAATTGCTGAAGCAAGAAATGTTTCAATATAATTTCTTCTTTATTCAATCGAGTAATTTTGAAAAATTTCAAACTCGTTTGACAGCCCTTTTTCTTCTAAATTACGTTTATATTGAAATAATAAAATATAGTTTTGATAGGTATTATTTATACTTTTCTTTAGACTGACAGTCGACGAATTTATGAATCTTGTTTGGAAACAATCCAAGCCTATACTCGAGTGAATACCGGACGACTTGGAGTGACTGCAGGAGTTACTGAGGAAGAGGCCTTCCAAGATATCCTCATGCTAATGGAACTCCTAACTAATCTTCTCAGCAAGGATTTTATTGATTTGAGTCCTCCTGGTAAAGTCTTTTCACTATTTATTTATTTTTTAATTCGGGTCGGGGAGTGCGCCAACAAAAAAAGAATGAGAAACTTAATTTATTGTTTTTTTATTTTAGAAGAAAACGCCGAAGACGAGCAACCAATCACCGCCGTGGATGTATGCCTATTTGGCCTCAACATCTTGATGCCATTGATGACGGTTGATTTACTGAAATTCCCTTCCCTTTGTAATCATTATTATAAAATGATTACTTTTGTCTGTGAAATGTGTGCTGAAAAGGTATTTATTTATTTATTTTTTTTTTAACTTTAATTTACCATTTATTTTGTTTTGAAAATTTCCAGGTATGTCAACTACCAATTGAAGTATTCAAAAATCTTATGGCTTCGGTCCAATTAGGACTGACAACATTTAGCAACGACATTATTTCTTTATGTTGCGATTTCCTTCAAGTGTTGGGAATTTATATCCATTCAAATAAATTACATGGATCTCCAGTTCATGAAACTCTTCGGCCTTTTCTTAAGGTATATTCACTTATTTATGAAGCAAATATTTATCCAAAAATCAACGATTTTAAAATATAAATAATTCTAAAATACAGTTCTATAGAAGAATAAAACAAAATGTATATTTTGAAACCTTAAAATAATTAGAAATGTTGGCAACAGTGGCAGTATAGCTTTTTTTAATACGTTTTTTCATGGAATACATGACTTCACCTACTTGCATTGTTCCTTCAAATGATCTGGGCTTCAGAGCAATCTATAGTAGAGCCAGGGTGTCTGCACATTTTTCTGCCGACATCCCAGCTCTATCTTTTACTGACAAGGAATAACGCCACTTGTTGACCTTTTATTTTATTCTTCTATAGATCTTTGTTTCCGAGATATTTATTTTTGAAATCAGAGCTCTCTAGCGGACAACCTGTATATTTCTGAACCTTTTAAGGGAGCCAAAGGAGGGCACATTGAATCTTTAGTCCGAAACTACTGAGGCATTTTAAAGTATTTTTCTGCGGTTTTTTTTAAATCATTTAAATTTGGGGGCATTTTACTTAATAGAATGCTTTTTTTTTTTAATTACGATTTTTTTTTATATTTTTATTATATTCATTCTATTTGTTGTATAGTAATGGTGTAGTCGTCTACACCATTACTATACAACATTTTAGCAAATGCCAATACGAGGGAGACAATTGAGTTTCTTCGGGAAATAATGGCAAAATTTGGCATTCCAGACAAAATAATATCAGATAATGGAGCTCAGTTCACATCGAAAGAATTTTCAAAATATAGTGTAGTCGTCTACACCATTACTATACAACACTATTATGACAATTTTAATTTTTTTTTTAAATCTAAAAATGTAAACATCATTAATATCCTACCTATAATAATTAAATGAAATGGTGACAAAGTAAAAGATAAATTTCGTATTTATTTAAAAATTAACGATCAAATAGTTCAGCACTCTTGCAAAAGATGACAGGCTAGTCTAACAGCCGGCTATCAGATCACGTATAAGCCTATATTTTTATGCTGTTATAAATGATATATAATAATTAGGAGAGGACGGGAGCCTTCCCGGGACACAGCAGCCAGGTGTTTGCCCTGAAGATGAGTGCGACTAGCGCTCGAAACGTTGGCGACAGAATATAACGTTTTTTATTTTTACTGGGCTGCTGTGTTCCGGGAAGGCTCCCGTCCTCTCCTAATTTGAATATCTACAGCCATCAAACTCAACAATATATAATAATATTTATAAACTATTCATTATTAAAAGATCAACGAAAATCAAACAAATACATGAGATTAAATATAGCCCGACCATCCTGCCATCTGTTGGCAAATTTTCGTAATAGTTGAGCTTTTTGGCTAACTTTTTAGGATCCCTAACGCCATCTTATCGGCAAAAACATTCAAACAGCTTGCCTCCCGAAGCTCCTTAAAAATAATTTCTATTTTTTTCTGTCTTTCTTGAATAATTATGTTACGCCCATATCAAATCTTCTTGTTTATTTTTCAGCTTTTAATGGATCTCATTTTATCTCACCAAATCAATTCGGATATATTATCCAACTCTAGCGTCACATTATATGTCCTCATTTGCTGCTTTCAGGTTGGTTTATTTTTTTAAATATATTTTATCTTTTTAATAAAAATTCCGAAAATAGCTCGCCTATTAGCTCAAATAATTAGGAAAAAATTATTTGAGCCAGAAAGTTATAAAAATAATTCAAAACAACAAAGCTTATTAATTTATTTGGTGTATTTAAAAAATGTTTTCTTTTTTAAGGACGATTATCAGCAATTGGTTCAACAATTACTCAACTCGCAGCAAGACCCGATGACCGCCCAACGGCTAGCAAAGGCGTTTACCGACCTTACAACCAACATTCAACTCAACACCGAGAGGCAATTCAGGCTCAAATTTCGCGATAACTTCGAGAAATTTATCGTAAATGTTCATGGATTCCTCCTTATCAAATAAACATCATTTCATAAAAAATTCCAATCAACACCTTAAAAAACAATTCTATAAAAAAAAATTTTACTATTTTCAAAAGCTACATATATATATATAAATATATAAGAAATAGATAATGGATTATTTTTATCCGAGATGCATACATACATACATAGCCCATTGAAATCATTCATTGATTCAATTTCATAACATACAAAATATGGATGGACTTTATTTTGTAATGATTCTATTTATAGAAAATATTAGAAAAATCAGATTGTATAAATTTTTTAATTCAAAAAATCCTGTATATTTTACTTTTAAAATAACAATTTGTATTTTTTTTTTTTTTATTTATTTATTTAAAAAAAAAAGACTTGTAAACTTAAAATTTTTAAAATATAACTTTTCAAATTTAAAGAAAAGTTAACTTTATTAATAAATACAGTATATAATATATAATTATTATATATATTCAATAACTTAAAAGTTCGTCCGAGAAAGAATGATGAGGTAAATTAAATAGTAAATCCCCACTCGCTTTTCTAGTCTGGATGGACGGGGTTTTATATAGTGGGTGTAGCTCGCTTTTGCACAATCGCAAAAAAGTATCATTTTTACGAGGACGGACTTCAAAAAAATTATTTTTATGAAAAAATTAAAGGAAACCAGGGCTGTCCACTTTGACTCAACCCATCGGTAAAAAAAAGGGCAAATTTATTATGGGAGTTTTTAATTGTAGACCACATTTTGTATTAATTATTTACCAAAAATATATAATAAATACTGTACAACGTTTCGACTACTTATTTCGCAGTCGTTTTCATGTACTGTGCACTTGCTCCGACTCAAATAAACTAACCTCGAGGGCTCGTTACGTGCATTTTATATACAAATAAACAACGACCTCAGCGCCATCTATGAATAAACTTCATAGGAATGACTGTCGATGGCTCTGAGGTCGTTGTATATAAAATACACATAACGGTCCCTCGAGGTTAGTTCCCTTGAGTCGGAGCAAGTGTACAGTACTTGAAATGACTGCAGAATAAGCAGCCGAAACGTTGTACAGTATTTATATTTTTAACAAATAATTAATACAAAATGTGGTCTATAATTAAAAACTCCCATAATAATAATAATAATAATTACAAACCACAAAAGCTTTACTAAACAAGTGCAAATTCATTTTGAATAGTAAAAATATTTCTCCCATATCTGACTATAAAGCTGATGGATTAATGCTTAATTTTTTCAAATTAATAGTATTAGTTTATTTTTAAACTTTTTTTTGTCATTAACCCCTTTTGGACAGTCCTGGTTTAAATTTTGAATTTTTTTTAAATATAGATAGTTCTATATTTTTTTTTTTTTTTTTGATAGACGTTTTTTTTAAAGGAAAATAAATTTTTTTTTCTTAGCTATGAGCAGTATTTTAATTTAAATTGAATATGAAAAGCAATTTTATATTTTTTCTTTATTTCTCAAATTGATTTGGAATTGAATAAATCAACGATAAATCCAAGAGATACGGAAAAGCTTTACTTTCTCTTATCTATATATGGATTATACCGGGTGGGCCAATAGTGCGTGGACGGAAGATTGTGGGCTTATTAACGGACATTTTTAAAATTTGTTGATCACACATAATGTGGGGCCTTTAGGGCTACAAATTAAAAATATTTTTGTTCCAATTGCACCTCATATACAGGGTGGTCCATATCAAAGTTATGTTTTTTTAAATGGAACGCCCTGTATATTATTGCATATTTGGATTCTACGGCCAATTTTAGTATGACTTTATGTCATGCAATGTATTCCAAACCAAACCGTTTAGCCGTAAATCGGGCTTTAGTGAAAAAACTGCTGTCTGGAAAAAATTGAATATCTCGCGAACCATAAAACTTAGGGAACTGTTCTTTTGTGAGGTTACTAACCATGAAATGTACTAATGTAGGCCAGATGGGTAACCCGAAACTATTCTTATGTTGGGAGAAATGGCCATGCCAATTTGGAAAATTTCAATCATGGATAACTTCATTTTTTCAAATGGAACATGCTACTTTTTTATGCCATGGAACGTGAAATTCAATTATCTTTCAGCTGATATAAGGTTGTCTATATCTATCTTTGGTAGTTTTTTTATTCCAAAATATCTGATAACGAAAAAAAAAATTTTTTATTATAGACAAAATAATTGAAAAAAAATCCAAACGCAAAACAAAATTGTAATAAATGGAAAAAATATGCCAAATATTCGAAAATGTCTTTTAATTTCCTTTAAAATCATTTATTTGAACTCATCGAAGAAGAAATTAGGGTTATGTTCAGGTTAGGAGATGCGCCATCTTGTTGACAAATCATAACCCGAATTTGATCAAGCGGGACTTCTTTGAGGAGTTCAAATAAATGATTTTAAGGGAAATTTAAAGACATTTTCGAATATTTAGCATAATTTGTCCATTTATTACGATTTTGTTTTGCGTTTGGATTTTTTTTTCAATTATTTTGTCTATAATAAAAATTTTTTTTTTTCGTTATCAGATATTTTGGAATAAAAAAACTACCAAAGATAGATATAGACAACCTTATATCAGCTGAAAGATAATTGAATTTCACGTTCCATGGCATAAAAAAAAGTAGCATGTTCCATTTGAAAAATGAAGTTATCCATGATTGAAATTTTCCAAATTGGCATGGCCATTTCTCCCAACATAAGAATAGTTTCGGGTTACCCATCTGGCCTACATTAGTACATTTCATGGTTAGTAACCTCACAAAAGAACAGTTCCCTAAGTTTTATGGTTCGCGAGATATTCAATTTTTTCCAGACAGCAGTTTTTTCACTAAAGCCCGATTTACGGCTAAACGGTTTGGTTTGGAATACATTGCATGACATAAAGTCATACTAAAATTGGCCGTAGAATCCAAATATGCAATAATATACAGGGCGTTCCATTTAAAAAACATAACTTTGATATGGACCACCCTGTATATGAGGTGCAATTGGAACAAAAATATTTTTAATTTGTAGCCCTAAAGGCCCCACATTATGTGCGATCAACAAATTTTAAAAATGTCCGTTAATAAGCCCACAATCTTCCGTCCACGCACTATTGGCCCACCCGGTATATATATCAATATATAGTGACAAAGTATTGTTTATAAATAGTTCGAGATATTCTCGCTGAGTCTTTTTTAAAGGTTCCAATTCTTTTATTTATTTTCTAGATGATAAATTTCACCTCTTGGATGTATAAGTGATTTATTAATTCCTATAAAATTCATACCAGGGTTGTTCTTGCATTTTCTGGATTAAAAAAGGGGTCTAAATTTTAAACAATTTTTTTCTTCCGTTTTTTTTTTAAGATAAAGAATAGATTTAAAATACTGTAATATCAGATGGCGGAAAAAAGTAGATACATCTGGAATCTGCCGATATATGCTCGCATATCTCGTCGATCTGAATTAATAATTATTAATTATATGTACTGTCTTTAAAACTGATATTTTATATTTCATTATGATTTAATTGAAACAATATATATTTTTCTACATCTTTAAAATTTAGAATTGATCTGACTAATTTTTTTTCTTAATCACAATGCAAAATAACCTTGGTTTTGTTGCAAATATTGAAGAATTAAAAACTATTTTTCATAAAATAAATTTAAATTTGAATACTTCTCGAGTAGAATATTTAGAAAGAGACTAGATTCTTGATAAATTAAAATATATTATATTAATCAAATATTTCGAGGTGCAGAATTGTTAATATTTTGTAAAAAAAAAAAAATAGAGACTTTTTCATTATTATGGAAGTTTTTAATAATAGAACACATTTGTATTAATTATTAATAAAGTGTTTACTTAAAAAGCATGATGTTACAATGTAACATCAAGCTTGTTTATATAAACGCTTGCTTTGATGATTGCTTCTAACTTCATTATTTTTATGTAAACACTTGCTTTAATGATCGTGTCTAACTTCTTGGGAATGAGTGTAGATGGCGCTGAAGTGTGTCTAACTTCATAGGAATGAATGTAGATAGCGCTGACGTGGTTGTATATAAAATGCACATAACGGTTCCTTAGAGGTTAGTTTACTTGAGTCGGAGCAAGTGTACAGTACTTGAAACGACTGTAGAATAAGCAGTCGAAACGTTGCACAGTATTTATTTTTTACAAAATATTATCTACAATTAAAAACTCACATAATAATAATAGAAACTACAAAAACTTTAAAAAACAGAGACCTTTTATTTTGATAAATAAATTTGGTTAATGCTTAAATACATACTACAGCGTCTTGGATACCAAATGACTTAAATAAGAATGCCTGGAGCCCCAATAGATATATTCATTAACAAAAAAGATTTACAGCAGGGTGGAAAACTTAGGTTCCGCCAAAAGGAAAAATGTACCACGGGGCGGTAAAAATTTCGTGTCTCTAAAAAAAGGTAAAATAATTTTCACGGTCGGGGAAAAATTTAGTTTCTTTAAACAAAAATTTTTGAGTTCAGAACCCCCCCCCCCCCCCCCGAAAAAATTTCTATATACGTCCCTGCCGTAAAAGTCTTATAGGTTGTCGAACAGACTGTGCATGTGTGTGAGTGTTTAAAAAAAAAAGTACAGCGTCAAGTAATTGTTTTAATATTTTGATTTGAAGCCCTTTGATTGATAAAATATTTGATTAATATAATAATCCCTTTACATATTTTCCTAACATAAAAAAAATGTTGCTTTTATTTTAAAATTTCCCTAATGGAATGCGTCATAATTAGAAAAAGAAATTAATTCCTATCATTGTTTGATTTCAAATAATTGTTTTTTATTTCTTGCCTAATTCTAAAATATCTGCCTAAAATTACAAGCCGCACCTCATTTTATTATTAAAGTCGTCATTTAATAATCAATCACTTCACAATCTTTTTTGATGTCAATCGAATTTTGATATTTATTAATTAGTGTTGTAAATGTTTATTTATAAATTAATAAAAATATTTATATGTATTTTTTCTATATTTAGATTAAATTTATTCAGTGTTAAAATATCTTTACTTCTAGATGCAACTTTATTTATTATTATTATTCATAGTAAATAAAGCTAGACGAACCCTCAGGCTTTTGCAAAATCCACCTGCCAGATATATCATTCAGAGAAATCCAGGTTGACTTGACTCCAAAATATATTGCAGGTGGATTGCAAAATCCACCCGAGTGTTCATCTAGCTTATTATCAATTTACGATCCTTGCTTCCAATTTTTTATTATTAGATTGATATTATCACTTGATTAAAATATTAAAGATGTTAATTCGTTTATTATTTTTCTAGTTAATGATATAAAAATATATTTAAATACTATTTAGATTAATATTTTCAGTATTTTTTTTTTTAATTGAAACCCTTGTCTTAAGAAAGATGTAAGTAGTGGCTGTGTATGTTGAATTAAAGGAGAAATGGAAGCAAAGGCAGCCAAAAATAAAAAATCTCTGAATGCTTAACCAATCAGCCGGAGACGTTTCGGTCTATTTATTATAAACCATCCTCAGTCCATTCTAAAACATATACCATCAGAGAAAAGATATTGGACAACCCCCTCACTTCTACCTGAATTTAGAGCCTTTTGAGGTATGTATATAGGGCCGTAACTAGGCAGATACAACAGATACACGGTGTACCTGTTGCATCTGCCTAGTTACGGCCCGTATACATACCTCAAAAGGCTCTAAATTCAGGTAGAAGTGAGGGGTTGTCCAATATCTTTTCTCTTGATGGTACATATAAATATATAAAGTTGTTTTTTACTTAAAATAATTGTATTATAAATAATTTACAATTGGTATATTTATGCTCAGAGTTAGTCAGATAATAATTAATATACATCATCATTGTAAAATAGAAAACTATTATACCGGGTGGGCCATTAGTGCGTGGACGGAAGATTGTGGGCTTATTAACGGACATTTTTAAAATTTGTTGATCGCACATAATGTGGGGCCTTTAGGGCTACAAATTAAAAATATTTTTGTTCCAATTGCCCCTCATATACAGGGTGGTCCATATCAAAGTTATGTTTTTTCAAATGGAACCCCTGTATATTATTGCATATTTGAATTCTACGGCCAATTTTAGTATGAGTTTATGTCATGCAATGTATTCTAAAACAAACCGTTTAGTCGCAAATCGGGCTTTAGTGAAAAAACTGCTGTCTGGAAAAAACTGAATATCTCGCGAACTATAAAACTTAGGGAACTGTTCTTTTGTGAGGTTACTAACCATGAAATGTACTAATGTAGGCCAGATGGGTAACCCGGAATTATTCTTATGTTGGGAGAAATGGCCAAGCCAATTTGGAAAATTTCAATTATGGATAACTTCCTTATTTCAAATGGAACATGCTACTTTTATTTATCCCATGGGTCGTGAAATTTAATTATCTTTCAGATGATATAAGGTTGTCTATATCTATCTTTGATAGTTTTCTTTTTATTACAAAATATCTGATAACGAAAAAAAAAAATTTATTATAGACAAAATAATTGAAAAAAAAATCCAAACGCAAAAACAAAATCGTAATAAATGGAAAAAATATGCTAAATATTCGAAAATGTCTTTTAATTTCCTTTAAAATCGTTTATTTGAACTCCTCGAAAAAGAAATTAGGGTTATGTTCAGGTTAGGAGGTGCGCCATCTTGTTGACAAATCATAACCCGAATTTGAGCAAGCGGGACTTCTTTGAGAAGTTCAAATAAATGATTTTAAGGGAAATTAAAAGACATTTTCGAATATTTAGCATATTTTTTCCATTTAATACGATTTTGTTTTGCGTTTGGATTTTTTTTCAATTATTTTGTCTATAATAAAAATTTTTTTTTCGTTATCAGATATTTTGGAATAAAAAGAAAACTACCAAAGATAGATATAGACAACCTTATATCAGCTGAAAGATAATTGAATTTCACGTCCCTTGGCATAAAAAAGTAGCATGTTCCATTTGAAAAAATGAAGTTATCCATAATTAAAATTTTCCAAATTGGCATGGCCATTTCTCCCAACATAAGAATAATTCCGGGTTACCCATCTGGCCTACATTAGTACATTTCATGGTTAGTAACCTCCCAAAAGAACAGTTCCCTAAGTTTTATGGTTCGCGAGATATTCAGTTTTTTCCAGACAGCAGTTTTTTCACTAAAGCCCGATTTGCGACTAAACGGTTTGTTTTAGAATACATTGCATGACATAAACTCATACTAAAATTGGCCGTAGAATTCAAATATGCAATAATATACAGGGTGTTCCATTTGAAAAAACATAACTTTGATATGGACCACCCTGTATATGAGGGGCAATTGGAACAAAAATATTTTTAATTTGTAGCCCTAAAGGCCCCACATTATGTGCGATCAACAAATTTCAAAATGTCCGTTAATAAGCCCACAATCTTCCGTCCACGCACTATTGGCCCACCCGGTATATGTATATAATGAAATTTGGGCTTAAATGAATATGATGGTTACTTGTGCGAGTTTCAAATATATCTTTGATTTTAAATTAACATTTCGCATCTTAAATATGATTTAACAGGTCAATGTACAAAAATTCTTTTAATAAGCTTATATTATTTCTCTTTTCATTCATTGATTTATAAAATTAGTCAATTTCCAGTAATTATATAAAAGTATGTTATTTTTATCTTTCTCATTTGTCTCACATTTTTTTACATTCCCGTTATTATTGAAATTTATCTATTTTTATATTGTTAAAAATTAATTATAATGTACCTGAGAACAAATATCTATTTGATTTTTTTAAGTAAAAAACAACTTTATATATTTATATGTATAGGCCTATGTTTTAGAATGGACTGAGAGGATGGTTTATAATAAATAGACCGAAACGTCTCCGGCTGATTGGTTAAGCATTCAGAGATTTTTATTTTTGGCTGCCTCTGCTTCCATATCTCCTTTAATTAAGAAAGAATTTAAAACATTATTTCAGTAATTTCAAATGTCATATTTGCCCCCGGGTTTGGGGGGGGAAGTGGGGTGCCTACCTCTATACCAAACGTCGCGGGTTCGGACCCGGGCGGCCCGGTGTTTTTTTTTAACCCTTTGGGATCCCAGAGGGTTTAAATAGAAGCCAACCACAAAAAAAAATATTTTTTTAAAACGTTTTCTTCAAAATTTTTTTGGCAAGTTGCCGAAAAGGAGGGGGGGAGGGGGGGGGGGGGGGGGGGGGGAGGGAAAAAAAGTGTGAATGTTTAAAAAAAAAAAAAAAAAAAAATGTCATATTTGTGAAAAATGATTCATGATACACCATTAAAGCACATTATACAAATAAATAACAGAGAATCCGCAATGAAAATGAAACAATGAGGATTGAAAACAGTTGAGTGATTAAATTTATAAAAAGTAAAATCTCAAAAAATATCTCTTGGATCTCCTAATTTAATTTATTCCTTAAAATCGATGACAGGACGTTCATATCGAATGCCCCCTCCTGGAAAAGTTGAAATGCACTTTTGAAGAGAGGAAATAACTCAATTTAACCTTGATTCAACAAAGAAATATGCGGACTTAAACTTCCAAAAGGTCAAGAATCCAACCAACATAATGATCTATTCGAGTGAAGACCGGAGGAGATTTGCTACCACACACTGAGGCTTCCCACCTCCAACAGTAATTCCAATTAAATGATATCTCCATACTCCATTGAGTAATTCAGAAGACATCAATGGATTCCCACTTATTACCCTACAGTAATCATTTTCCTCGAAATTAGAGATATCATGAGCACACAATTGCGATTCGATGATGTCTATATTACTAAAATTGTATATATTTTGACAGTCGGAATTGGATTTTATTTGATATATCATATTTGAAAATAAAATTTTATTATTTTCTTGTTTCCATCCTGCAACTGTCAAATTCTCATTTGTATAATTTTTTTCGAAATTATTTGTGATAGGGAGACAAATTGGG
Source organism: Euborellia annulipes (assembly GCA_023213315.1). Classification (NCBI taxonomy): domain Eukaryota; kingdom Metazoa; phylum Arthropoda; class Insecta; order Dermaptera; family Anisolabididae; genus Euborellia; species Euborellia annulipes. The sequence goes on from JAKCPI010005853.1 coordinate 162,965, forward strand.
GTGTTGTGATCTGCGGGACGATCCAATCTCAACAAAGCAATATCATTATGATATCTTCTTCTACTATATTCAGGGTGCACTATAACTCTTAGAATGGAGAATGTTTGATAAGACCGGACGCAGACACGCCTTTTATTGAATATGTCAGTGCATTCAAGTGGTCGCAAAGGGTCATATTCTCCCAAATGAACTATAGGCCTAAAAAATGAAAATTTAATCAAATCCACGAGATCCTGCAACAAATATCCTTACGCATATATGTCTCAAAACTTACGGTTTCCTATGACGCCGCAGCGAACAATCAGCAGTCGTTATAACATAATTAGGCTTTATCAAAACACCTCCACATTCAAATGTCTCTTGACCATCATCTAAAAAATAAATTTTAGTTTATTTTCAAAGAAGATTTTAAGATTAATTAATCCATCCATTAACCAATATCAGGACTACTTTACCGAAATTGTATGATATGAAGGCAAGCCAAGGGTATTCAAAAAATACGGTGTTACTTTTTGTCACACTATCCGTCTTAACTGTATATAATTCCTCTCCACAAGACTGGGCTAGTAGGCCAACGTTGGGGTGATTTATCGCTTCCTCTTTTAAAGATGGCTAGTATAAAACAATAAATTAGGAAAGTAACATTAAAAAGATTATCTCTTTTGAAAACTAGCATAAAAACAAAATATTAACTAATAATTAGAAAGCGGAAAAAGCTCTTATTATCGGGAAAAAGTCTATTATTTTTTAGCTAAATAGTCGGTAAAAAGTCCGTCAATTTTGACAATTAATATTATTGTTGTTAACAATATGGGAAATAAGAAATAGGGAGAGACCTCATCTTTCAATAACCAAAATATGGCAGAGCTCTTAAGAATTTAATTAAATAAATAAAAATATTTAATTTCATTCATTAATTCAGGGTAGCTCGTGGTCGCCATCCACGTACCCACAAGATGTGGGTCCCTGAGCAACAATATAGCTTTATATAATACTAGCCGCGTCGCCCCCTGGACCCCCTTCAGCTGGCTCGGGCCCGCCTGCGGCGGACCCTCGCCTTTTCTTAATTATAAAAACCCGTGACGCCCGCCTTTACGTTTGGACAGGGGCTTCGCCCCCTGGACCCCCGCCAGTTGGCTCGGGCCCTGCGGCGGACCCTCGCCTTTTCTTCTTCATTATGAAAAGAAATTTTTTTTTTCAGTCTTTTCGGCAACTCAGCCCATTTAAGACTTTGACGATAACCGTTAATTATTAATATCTGTTGGGGGTCCAGGCTTTTCTATGAAAAGAAAATTATTATTATTCCATTCCAATTCAGTGCCTGCTTGAAGATTTGTTTACATTCATGGAATAGGCTACACAAATGAAAAGAATATAACTTTAAGAATTAATAACTCAAAAAGTTATGGGAATTTCGGGATGAAAATAATTTTCCTGTAATCCCGAGAATATCCTCTTAAAGCATATAAAATTTCATTTCGAAATTCCAACAGGAAGTTGCCCAAATAGAGCGTGGACAGACAGACGGACATTAGCGAATTATATATATGGATATATATATATATAGAGATACAAATTCTCCTCTAAGACCTAATTGTTGGCATATTTTGTTTGAATACCGACTTTTTTAGAAAGTAAAAAATAATATTTAAACATTCGTTTGACAAAAAAAGACACAACTTAGAATGATTTTATATTATAAACTCTATCCTGCTTACACAAAGTCAAAATCTTGCAAAGAGAGAAAAAGGAAAATAATCAAACATGATATTCACCTGAAATTGGCCAAACGGGCAGCATAAAATAATACTATCATTATTAATCTGACAGGCGGAATCAATTAAATACTTTTGAAATTTAACAGAAATGGCCTGATGTTGGACTATCTCCAAAATGGCTTTGCAATCAAGAAGATTTCGACATCTTCCAAATTCTCCTCTTATTGTCTTACACCAACTGTCTTCTTTTAATTCTGAAAATTTTTAAAAATATCTTTTAAACAATTCATTTAAGGTAAATTAATTTCTAAATTTTAAAGGAAAATTTTTAAATATGTGATAAGCAGCGACTTGATTTTATATCTAATAAAGGAAATGGATTTCCTTGAAATATTGATAAATAAACCAAAAATCATATTTTAATAAATAATAAGTCTCAAAAAAAAAATTTTATTATTAATTTAATGCGTTGGTTTTTTTTGAATATTAAATACTTACGAGCTTTAGAATAGCTAAAGGAAAGAAAGAAAATAATTGAAAAATTGAGGATCATCTTCATCTCCGGTCAATTCATTTACGTTTCTACAAGCACTCTCTAATAATTGTAAGAAAAGTTTGCAGAGTATATCCGGAATTTTTTTATCCAGGAAACGGGGAAATAAATATTTTAGAATCAAAGGAGTGGGGGAAGGAAAATATATTTAGTTTAAAAAATAGACTTATTATTTGCTTCAAATCTTGCAGTCTTCGTAAACTTCATCTGATAACATTTATCTATTCAAAAATACTTCATATAAATAAGGACCAAACTACGCTACAAGATCCCAAAATACCTTCATTTTTATTATAATTTATTTTGAAAAATGGAAAAAAATTTGGTAAAAGAAAAAAGTTATGGTCGAATTTTCATTCTTTTTTTAAAAATGAAATTCTATGAAAATAAATAAAAAAAACTTTCTCTAAATTTTACGATGAAATTTCATTCATTTAATAATAATCAATAAAGAAATGTTAAATTATTTTTTTTTTTTTACAAATTTTATATATATCTTTGGACATCACATTTTATATAAAAAGAATATATTGCAAAAATACAAAAAAGAAAACAAAAATGAAATTACAATAAACAAAATAAGAATGATTCTTTTGAATTTTGATAGTAATAATGATGAACTAAAAATAAGTATGAATATAAAAAAAAAAAGCTGTATAATAATATAATTAATGTAAGTGTTCATTTTATAAAAATAGAAAATGCATTATCTGTTTTTATGAAAAAAAAAAAATAACAAAAGTTTAACAAAATTAAACAGAGGAACCGTCTTTTAATAAATGTTTAATTTTCACTCACTTCTTTTTTTAAATGGAGTAAAATTTGTTAAAAAAAGGAAGACGAGGGCTCCGGCCGGATAGGACTCTAAATTAGCATCCTCGTTGATTCTATTAGGACTATTATTTATATAAATACGCAAAATATTTTAAAAAGTTGAATTTTTAAAAATATTTTTAAAGATTTATTAATTTTATATGATAAATTCAATTAAATCTCAAACTCTCCGAAACAAAATCTTATAGGGTAAAATATTAATTTATATACAAGAGTATTTATTTGTTATTCATAGTCAAAATCGAGCATTTCATTTATCTTTTCAAAAAAAAAAAAAAAAAAAAAATTACTAGGCAATAAAAATCACAACCGAATGTCCATGAGATTGGATAATTTTTGCGTATTTTATAAATAATTCGTTTGTGAAATAGCCATCAAAGACAAAAAAAAATTCTCGAGAATTGTTTTAGATAAAAAGATTAATAGGTTAGATATAAAATAAAATTTATATCAATTTTTATCCGTCAGGACAAGATATATATAAATATAATAAATATAAATAATGCTTATTTGTATATAGGTCGTTTTGATAACTTACCTACCCCAACATTAAAATAGCCTCCCTATGGGGAAATACATGTGTTTGTCCTTCAGCATTAAAATAGCTGAAGGACAAACACCATGTATTTCCCCATAGGGAGGCTATTTTAATGTTGGGGTAGGTAAGTTATCAAAACGACCCATACATAAAATTTCTCGTATTTAGTCGCTTTGATTATTGACTCGCTGTTTATGCTTGGTGTGTTAGGTTTGTTTTAATTCAACAATCTTGAAATTAGCTCTGATAGAGTCAATTTCAACAATCAAAGCGCCTTAACCCGAGATACTCTATCTTCACGCCAATTGCGGTTTCCGCAACTGTATCTATCTATAATAAGCATTATTCCTGAGAATTATAAATAAAAAACGTTTTTACTTGATTTCTTGATGTTTTGAATGAAAACACCAAAATATTTTAAATATAAATATAATCAAAATAAAATTTTTTGGAATCTGTTTTTTTTTTTTTTTTTTTTTTTTTTTTTAACAGAATAAAATAAAATTATTTTTTTTTTAATTTTTATTAAAAGCATTTAAAATTTTTGCGTATTTATAGTGCTTTATTTTATTTTTTTAATTTATCATACTCATCTCCCGATTGTTTTTTTGCCTTTGATAGTTATTCTGGAACCTATTAGGACCTCTAGGATTTCATTATCTAATCCTGGTAAAATCAAAAAATCTGCATGGGAATGGAAGTTGAGGCTAGTTCATCGACAGAGCATGAAACCACTTGGTCAAACTCTTGCCGGGAATAATCTTCGGGGGTGGGCAACATGGAAAGAAGACGAACAAGAACACGAGAACTTGCAGCATTTGTTGACCCCAAAATAGGACCCTGGAGGAGAATTGTCTGTCGAACTAAATGTGCAGTCCGTTTTGCCATCTGTAAATAAATACAAATTAATTACTATTGTGTATATACATGAGGCAATCAAATTTTAAAATCAATAAATAACACAGGTCTATTGTCTAAAAACAGACGTTAAAATTTAACATTATAAATTAGGTGCTAAAAAGTAAAGTAATAACACCAGCGTTAACAAATACTTCAAAACAAATGTTATTTTAAACAAAGTTTTAACAACGGGATTAACATTTTACTTTTTAGCACCTGGTGTTAACTATCCATATGAAGATAGCAATGTTTTCTATTTGTTCGTGTTTTTACACGCATCGATAACCAATGGGTCGTTTTGATAACTTACCTACCTCAACATTAAAATAGCCTCCCTATGGGAGAAATACTGGTGTTTGTCCTTCAGCTGTTTTAATGCTGGTGTTTGTCCTTCAGCTGTTTTAATGCTGGTGTTTGTCCTTCAGCTGTTTTAATGCTGAAGGACAAACACCAGTATTTCTCCCATATGGAGGCTATTTTAATGATGGGGTAGGTAAGTTATCAAAACGACCCATCGCGCACGCAATTACTAACTTGATTTGTTATTTTCAATCTAGTGGGCCTACCAGTGTTAAAAAATGCTATTCTCTAGTGAATATAGGGCACACCGAGTACAAATTGGTGGATTCGTGGTTCGACTCCCAGCGGCACAACCTAAATTTTGGTGAGTATTTGAATTAATAAATAGTTTTATCAGCAACTTTATGTTGCTTTTATCTTATAGCTGTCAAAATCATAACCATACTTTTTAGGTTAAAGACGCCATTTTTATGCATTAAACATGGCTCCCCCCCCTGGACAAGACATTAATTGAACCCTGTTATGCAATGGTGTGTCAAACATCGAGTTTTGAGAAAATCAACATTAAATTTTTTTGTTTTCATTGGATTATATATAATTTTTGTTGTCAATTGTGCAAGTAACATTAAATATAAATTTTTTTTAGGACATATTTCATAAAAAATACTATTAATTAAAGCATTTGAAACAATATTCCGTGCTTAACTCAATTTTGAATTTTTTGGTCTTTGACACACCATTGCATAACAGGGTCCAATTTTTAACACTATTGACTAAAACGATTTGGGGGGGGGGGGGTGTCTGCACGCCATTTTTCCCGATGGTAGAATACAGTATATGCATAGTGTTTTCATTTCAAAGAAATAGAGAACAGGCAGATTATGTTTAAAAAAACAAATTTTATTAAAGCATAACTTTCAGATGGTCTGAAATTTTTATACATTAGTTCTTTTTAGCCTATATATAAATGTATACCTCCGATTGCATGAGCCGATCCTTTGCAGTGGAGATAGGCATTAAACAAATTCGCTGGCATAAATTGCCGAGGGAAGGTTGAAGTTGATCAAGAAGTGCGTTGACTGCTTCCTGACTTGAAGGCGTTTTCGCTTTCTTCAGTTCATCAACAACACGGACATAATCTAATATTAAATTTCCAGCATTTAACCAGCCGGAAATAAGAATACACCTTTCCGGTTTAGCAAGTGGCTCGAGCAGTTCTTTTAAATAATCATGTTGCTCTGAAAAGAAAAATAATCTCATTAATTTTAGTATATATATATATTTTGATTAAGTATTGAAATTGTTAATACCATTAATAAGAGCGTCAGCAGCTAAATGTTGGATGATTAGTCGGTGACTCTGCTCCCAATGACCTCCCTTGGTGAGGAGTTTGGCGGCGGTATCCCAATGTCCTAAAGATTCCGCTAATGTGGCTTTAGCAAGATATACCCAATGAGGAGGGAGTTTCAATTCTTCGAGAAGAAATTGTTCGCGCTCCAGATATCTAAATATAAAATTTTTCCATTAATTGTGGAAGAATAATATGCAAATATTCTGTCAATGTTTTTTTATTAAATCTCTTTGGCAGTTAGAATATTTTAGAGATGTGTTTATTAAAGCTTTTGTGGTTTGTATTATTATTATTATGAGAGTTTTTACTTATAAACCACATTTTGTATTAATTATTTATTAAAAATATAAATATTGTACAACGTTTCGACTGTTTATTCTGCAGTCGTTTTCAAGTACTGTGCACTTGCTCCGTCTCAAGGGAACTAACCTCTAAGGGAGCGTTACCTGCATTTTATATACGACAGCGCCAGCTACAGTCATTCCTATGAAAATAGACACAATCATCAAAGCAAGTGTTTACATAAAAAATAAGTTTTTTGAATTTGATTTTTTAACATAGATAGAACAAAATATTATTATTAAATTATTCCAATAATATTTACAATACAAAACGTTGTACAGTATTTTTATTTTTAATAAATAATTAATGTGGTTTGTAATTAAAAACTCTGAAAATAATAATTATAGAGATTGCCTTGGAGATTTAAAATATTTCCTTCTTGTGAATTTTCCAATAACTTACTCAGAATTGTCGCCGAGTTCGACATGTCGATCAAGCATTTGGCGAATGGCATCTCGTCGAGTTCCAGGCTCTCTTAAATAAAGGAGAACGAAAATTGCCCAATGCCATAAACCCTGAGCTTCCAATTGGAAAGCGAAAGCTGTGTGAATTTGGGCTTCGGCTAGTGGACTTATATGGAGGAATCCAAGCGCTTGTAAGGTTTCTAACACTAACCAACTAGAAAAAGAAAGTTTATAATTTAAAAAAATGATAAAGTGGTTATACAAATTAGTGATTTACCTTAGCCGATAGTCGAGTGGGTCGGACGTATGTGTTGAAGGATTAAGAAGACGTTCTAAAGAATAACCGCCGTCACTATAAAGTTTAAGTAGATGGTAAGCGAGATCACATGAATCATCAGATTGTTCTAAAATATCATAAAATTCCCATTTTGGAGCAAGAGGTTTGCCAGTTTCTTTTCGAGATATCGCTAAATCGTATAGCGCAAGAACCTCAGAAATTGAGGCTACTGGAGATGAGAGGTACCTATAAAAATTTAATTTCAATATTAAATTGTTTTTTCTTATTTTATATATATATAGTACTCTTACCAAAAATGTAAACCTAAGGCACGTTTCCAATCAAGGTTTGAAAGTACATTTGTCCCTCCCGGAAGCTGAGATTGGCCAGCCGCTAATGCCATAAGTTTTCGACGTTTAGGATCTACTAAATGTTCAGTCTAAAAATAAAATGTAAATATATTTTTCAAAGAATATAAAAAATTCAATTTGAGGAAATGCCTATTCCTGCTTTATCAACAGAATACCTTAATATTAATCCAATGTCTAAGCTGGGATAAAATCATTTGTCTTGGCACAAGGCTGGCTCCGGCTTGTGCGGCGATTAACGCGCAAGCATGTTCGCCGCTATTTTGTGCAAGTTGACACGCTTCTAGTAATTGGTTTCCGGATAAAAGGGAGTAAATCGCCTCTGGGAGATCATTAGTTAATGTCGCTTGGGCAGCATCTCGTTTGGCTGATTGAAGTGAAACCGCAACTAACCATTCAGAAACGGTTTGTCGACGCAACATATTGGTGTCATGTGTAGAAGTACAAAGATCTGAAAAATAGAAATATTTTGTTATTTATTTAACATAATAATAGGTCTGTTCGTTTCGCTTGCCATTGCAGTATAATTTACACATTTTGCCCTGCATTCCGTTCGTTTGAAACTTAACCCGGGGCAAAAAATGTAGATTTTGATGCAAAATTTGACCCAATCGAATAGCTGGTGCAGGATATATGGGGGGGACTGGTACATTGTGCTCTAAATTCCAAGACACCTAAATCCTTGTCGGGCTCGGCAGCTACATTAATACAACCAACTCCCCCGCCCCCCACCAAAAAAAAAAAAAAAAAAAAATTATGAATTTTTTTTCTTTAAAGTTGACGCACAATGCCCCCCCCCCCCCACACACACACAGAGTCTGAGCACTGGGGATTTAGAATAGAAAGTTAAATGAGAACTCAAAAAATAGGTTTATTTAATCACATCACTCATAATAATAAAACATTTTTTTATTTTTTTAGTTTAAGATCTTTTTGGACATCAATGAAGTCAGTGGCTGTTTTTCTATAAACAAGTGAAGGAGGAGATGCAGCCAAAAAAATAAAAAAATGTATTGGCCCATCTTCAGTCTTTCAAAATTGTTAATGTCCCGGAGTTGGTCGAATGGGTAATACATGTAAATTTATGTATTATATATGCTGGGGAGTTAACCCATCATACTGAGGACATTTATTTATTTAATGATAGATGAATGGAGCAAGTAGCCAGGTAATTAATATCCCCGAAATGAAACTCTCTTTTTAGGAAACAGTTTCGGCTTTAATTAAATAAGGCCACAATATGACTCAATGCTTTGTCATTTGAGTTCATACTCTCAATAAGTGGACGTTGATGATGGCGTTAATTAATTAAAGCCGAAACTGTTTCTTAAACAGAGAGTTTCATTTCGAGGAGACTAATTTCCTGACTGTCTGCTCCATTCATCTATTATTATTTAAATACAACAGCCACTTTATATCTTCGTCGATCAGTAAAACATTCCTTATCCGATAAGACAATTAATTTAAGTGGACGGAGTTTATTCTTTTAAAAACGTCATCTTTAACTTTAAGCTGATAAGTCTAATTTAAGCAATAATTTTTTTTTTGAAGATGGATTAATTACTTACCTAGCTGAGGCAAATTTCCCCAAAGAGTCACACATAATTCCCATATTTGTGAGGCATATGTCAACGTGTTGTTGTCATTCTCAGTGAGGGAGTTTAATTGACGAGCATGTGTACAATGTTCATGTAACGCTTCAACCCCACAATTAGGCGCAAGTCGAGGAATTTTCTCTTCATTCTCTCGTTCTCCAAATATTGACTCTGTTCCACATAAACTGTGTTGTAAACGAATTTTTAGATGGCCAATGATTGATTCCTCGAAATCAGTATTGGTGTCTAATTGAGAGGTTAATTGAAGTTGTTGGACCTAAAAAAGAGAATATATTCAAGAAAATGAAGAATTGAAATAAAAAAAGATACGAAAATAAATACCTGTTGTGGATTGTTTGAAGAGAGAGTTGAAAGCATTCCATCTTTGGCCCAACCGACTTTAAAACTCTTAAAGAGCATGAGACCAGGGTCAGCGAGACATCGAGTAGGCATGGGTAGGCCTCCTAATTTGATGCCACGCAGGAGTCGGACAGTTCGAGGACGCTCTTGGGACTTCAGAGCATGTAGTGATGACTTAATCAGAGATTTTTCAAAGATGATTTCTGAAAAAAAAAAATCCAAACATCATTATGAGCTATGTATATATATAGGTCTATATATTTTTTTATATAAATTTTTTTTCTCTGTCATTTTCATTATATAAATTATAATACATAGTAGAAGATTATATACAAATATAGAAAAGGAAACTGTGTTTATTTCAATAAGAACAATTATATATATATTTATATAATAAAAAATGTGAGAAAAAAATAATAAAAGATTTGATTTTTGGTTTACCTGTGGTTTATTTGTAAAAATTACAACGTTTCGGCCACTCATTCTGTGGCCTTCTTCAGGTACAATTCAGTTAAGATTAAACAGGTTTTAACTGGCAGAAACGTTGTAATTGTTACAAATAAACCGCAGTTAAACCAAAAATCAAATTCATTTAATAATGATAACAATTGTCAAAGCCTAAACCAAAAAAAAGAAGTGTATATTAAAAGGGAAGGATCTTAATCTCAATTCTTAATTGTAATTATAATCGCAAAAATTTTGTAAAATATTTTTAGACCTAAAGATTTGTAATTTGACCAAAAATAAAAAAATGTTAAAATAAAGTGGTATAGTCATTCAAATCCTGATGTTAACAATAATGTGTTTTAAAAGAATTTATTCTAATAATACAAAGGCGTATATAATTTGTTTTTTATTAAATTAAAATTGATACACATACACTATTGTTGACAATAGGATTATAATTTGTATAATATCTGCCAATTTTCATTTGCCGTTTTGTTCGAAACGTTGATGGAAAAATAATTTTCATTTGTTCTTTTTGAAAAATCTACAAACAATAAAAACGACATATTAATTTGTTATTTTATATAAATTAGTTTAAATTAGCTTCATTGGTTAATACATTGGCTATTAATAGAGAAGAAACTTATTTTTCGTATTAAAAAAATTTAATTCTTAATAAGTTTATTTTTTTTTTAGAATAACTCATAGTAAATTTTGCTATTATTGGGGATCCTTTAAATTAAAATCCTTTATAATAAATAAATTATTGTTATCGCCAGAAGAGTTTCCTTAAAGTTTGTAAACACATGATGTACATATTCGGCTGAGCGGATCTCTATGAAATTTTTTATACATCATTACCTTCCTCGAATAGTATAAAAATTTTGTTTGGGAATATTGTACAGTTGGTGCCATTATTAACCGCCAAGGGGGAGACTTGAGCCTTGGGCTTAGACAAAAAAACTTCAACTTGATCTCCAAAGTAACTATAGCTTATCAATTCTGCCGATTTATTTATTTTAAAAATGCGTTTTGGTTGTCTAAGCTCAAGGCTGGTTAATAGTGGTGCCGACTTCATTATTTTCTTACTTAGTTCAGTTTCAAATATTCCGGCTACCGATTAACAGGACTATTCAAGGTATTGCTGTATTATTTTATATCTAAATTTGAACAACTTTAGACAACAATCGGCCAAATCCAAGTGGCAGGCACTTCATTTGAAGTTCAATCCTGTAAAATTAAAATATTTCTCAACTATTAATTTTAGAGATTAATAATCGAATATTAAATTTTTTTCATAAAGAAAATAAAATAAATTTCAATTTCTGTCAATCAAGTAGCTGAGCCTTGGTTAAGTACTTAGCCTTGTAATGAAGAAATCTCCTTCAGTACTAAATCTTATTATAAAATATCCTCTTATCATTTATTATTAAGAGAAGTAGAATGCAAAGGAGGTGTCTAAACCTAACAAATTTCAACCTCTTAGCTCTTTTTGTTCTTGAGATCAGTGGCGTAGCTAGGCGTGGACGAAGTGAGGCCTCGCCCACTTAAAGGGGCCTCGCGAGGTCTTTTTAAATGCGATGTCATCAGACTTAAAATCCCTAAATTAAATAAAAACCTAAAAAATATTGGTTGGCCCCATTCGTCACAAACTTAGCTTTGCACCGAGCATTTATATATTTTTACACTATCATGAGTTCCTCCTTAAGTGGTGTTGCTGAAGTTGGGTTATTTATGAAAGAAAAACGCTAAATTTTCAGCAAGTTTTTTATTAGTTTTCAAGGTAATATTTCCAAATATTTCGGAGACCTATCGGCACTCCTTCTTCAGTGGATTTCACCTCTTTCACCACGTACGCTCTTTACAATAAAAACGTTTGTAAGCGACAATCTTATACGTTCAGCAATTATTAATTATTTTGATGAAAATAATAAGATGGTCACTTCCAGACGTTTTTATTGTAAAGGGCATACGAAGTGAAGGAGGTGAAATCCACTCAAGGAGTGCCGATAGGACTCAAAATATTTGGAAATATCCTGAAAACTAATAAAAAAACTTGCTGAAAATTTAGCGTTTTTCTTTCATAAATATCATGAGTTTGATAATTGGGTAGATCTTGGGAACGAAAGAAAAGGGGCTTCGCTGATGCGACTTCGCCCATGTCTCTTATTAGTCCACACTACGCCACTGCTTGAGATATTTTGTTCACAAACAGACATATATCATTTTGAGTGACTCACTTTTTTGGAATCAGTGATCCTCAAAACGTCTATTTCCATTTAAATCTCGAAATCGAATAATCGCAATACTGGATTTATAATAATCTCTTATCTTAGAGAAAACAAATGGGCTTTTTTTATTTAAAAAAAAAAATTAAATAATTATTTAAACCGATCAAAGCCTTACAAAATGCCTCCGCATTGTTCGATATCTGGTAAACATGTGATTTGATTCCCATCCGTGAGCCGCGGATCCAGGTTTTGATTTAAGACACCGTGAAAAAATTGTGATTTATATTTATTATCACCACTAATGTTTACATTTCCTTATGTAAATACAAAAATACATTAGAAAAAAGAAAGTAAAAAAATATTTATAGAGAGTTTAGAACAAAAAAAAAAATAATTGGGAAATCACTGATCTTACTGATTGATCTCCCAGTTCTTCCTGGCTGCATGTGGCAATGGCCTCATAGGTCTTTGGACCTTAGGCATTCATTCATATTTAAAAAAAATTAACCAATGCAAGCTCGTTTTAAAATTAAATACGAAGGCAGAACACATGAATTCCAGAGATCGCAATTATTGAAGCAGAAGGCAGAATGTGGGTTTAAGGTGCGCGTCTCGGGGTGCTAATTTCGGGACTTTCCAGCGGCCACAATTTTGAAGCTATCGACCTCAATGTTTTTTTAAATTAAAGCTATTTAAAATATCTACAAATAATAGAAGCCCTTTTTTTGATTTTCGAAAAATTTTTTTTTTTTATAGATTAATCGCATTAAGTAAAAGATATTTTAAAAAAAGGAGCTCTATAAGTTGTAGATAATTAAATTAGTAATCATTGTGTTAAAGAATAATTAATTATTTGCCTTTAACTAATTAGCTAAATATTTTTCGAGATCTATTATTTGAATAAGATAATAGTATTCAAAATACCTCGATTCGGACTTTAACTGAGTCATAGATATATTTAACAAGACATGTGAGTGTTTTTTATTGATGAGGCCAAACATCCCATGGCCCCCGGGAATCGAATGTTTGGCCTCATCAATAAAAAACACTCACATGTCTTGTTAAATTTAACTAATTAGCTGGAAAGTCTAGAATGAAATGGAACAAGTTCCGTATATTCCAATGGGGGAACACTAACGCCATCTCTTGCCGCCTCGAGTCAATCGTGTTTTAACGGTTTTTCGAGACGCGCACCTTAAATTAGACAGGAAAGGAAAGGTACAATCACTTCATTTGAATTTAAAGAAAAAACAGAGTCAAGATTAAAGAAATAATGCAAGACATTGTATATAAGAATAAAATACAACGATATAAACATTCTATTATTAAAAATAAGTAAAACAAATATTAAAAAAGTATTCTTAGATAGGGATAAATAATTTAAATCTACTTTTCCTTTCAAAATACATATTATAAACATCCCATAAATTATTTAATACTATTAAAAATTATACATATTTTAAATATGTACCGTATTTAGGAATCAAAATAGGAATTAACTTTAATATTCATTTATAAATATAACAATTAAAAATAAATAACAACAGCCACCGAGATTGTTAAGCAACGCCAAGCAGGGCTGAAAATCGGATAGGTGGCCCGCAGGAAGCCATCGATACTGAATTTGTAACATTTGTTAACTCTAAATGGTGCTCTAGGATAATTAAAAAAAAAAAAGATTAGCAAATTGGTTTTTGTTTTTATGGGCTCAAAATATATCCAGGTTAAATAAGTATATCAGAGAATTTTTGGGGAATAAATACCAGCTGATTGGCTTGCTTTGAAAGTGATCTAAAATCAGCAGAAGCAAAGTCTTGACCTCTAGCTCCAGAAGCCAATGCTTTAACATTAATGTTAATACCAAATTCTCGCCACGAGTAAACCAGCAATAATATAAATTTAATTAATGAAAAATTCCTTTGTATATTTTTCTAATCAGTATGACGGCGAAATAAGTTTATAAATATTTTTTATTTTAAGATGAAAGCTCGAGAAATTAAAGTGTGCTAACCTTGTTTTAAACTATTTATTTAAATCAGTGTTTCTTGACCTTTTTTCATTAGCGTCTCTACTTTATGTTGACTTGTAGTCGCAACACCCACTTAATGAAAAGGGAAATATGCATATACATGTATCTTTTATATGAAAATTAGAAAACATACTAATTTATTTACCTTAATCTCAAATAGAAATATTTTTTAATATTAAATATTATAAAAAAATTTAACATTTTTTACTAATTTATTATTTTTTAATTTAAAATCATTATGTGAAAAGGTATATAGGCATAATGACGAACTTATATTTGAAATTAGAATCTTTAACCTTATTTTTTATAGTAAAGAATAAGAAAAGAGCACTTACATCTAGATTTTGTTTAATAGGCACTTCAAGCCGACGCTTCGATCAGATATACGACCATCTTCAGGGCTGAAGCGTGTCAATAAAACTCTTCAGAAATTCGCAAGTCAAGGTTAGATAACCTTAACTCGCCTTTGGTCCTTATTTAAACTCGCCTTTGGTCCTTATTTAAAAAAAATTTTTACACAGTTGCACCATTCAACTTTTTGAGGAGTTTTGTTGACAGATTTAAGCACTGAAGATGGTCGTATATCTGACCGAAACGTCGGCTTGAAGTGCCTATTAAACGAAATAAATCTAACTGCAATTGCTCTTTTCTTTATTATAGATTTTTATATAAGATTTACTCAGCTATCCACCTCACTCTAATCTCTTTTGTTATTTCGTGACCCACAGGTCGAGAATCACTGAATTAAATATAAAATAGTTAAATTTTTTAAAATCATTTAAATTTTCCTTTGATAAATAAATCCAGTTTAGAATAGGGACGGGGTATAAATGGCCTAAGATGCTGAAAAGACCTTAATTAAATAAAAAAAAAAAAAATTTGATATAACTAGGAAAATAATTTTTCAAATGTATATCAAGAAAATATAAAATAAATATCTTGCCATTGTTAATATACCAGGGAGAATATGGATATTAATATAATTAAAGATTAATAATTTTTCTAATTTCATTTATGATTATTATTATGGGAATTTTTAATTATGATTATTTTTAGATATTAAAAATATAATTTTTCTGTTTATTTTTATTAAAGTTTAGTTTATGATTTAATTTATATCGAAAAATACCAAAGTTTTGTTAAGGTGCGCGTCTTCAGGGTGCTAATTTTGGGACTTTCCAGCGGCCACAATTTTGAAGCTATCGACCTCAATTTTTTTTTTAAATTAAAGCTACTTAAAATATCTATAACTTATAGAAGCCCTTTTTTTGATTTTCAAAAAAAAATTTTTTTTTTTTTAGATTAATCGCATAAAATAAAAGATATTTTAAAAAAAGGAGCTCTATAAGTTGTAGATAATTAAATTAGTAATCATTGTGTTCAAAAATAATTAATTTTCTACCCTTAATTAATTAGCTGGAAGCTCTAGAATGAAATGGAATAGGTCCCTTATTTTCCTATGAGGAACACTAACGCCATCTCTTGCCGCCTCGAGTCAATCGTGTTTTAACGGTTTTTCGAGACGCGCACCTTAAGAGGTGGAAATAATCTCAAATTCGAATAGTAGCTCTGAGTAGATTTTTTTTTTAAATTTGAGATTTCCATGCATAAGTAAAAGAATTAGATTTTCGGTTTAACTATGGTTTATTTGTAAAAATTACAACGTTTCAGCCATGTGGCCTTCTTCAGGTACAATTCACCTAAGATTATAAAGGTTGTTACATCTGTGACAATCTCAATGAGTGGCCGAAACGTTCTAATTTTTACAAATAAACCACAGTTAAACAGAAAATCTAATTCTTTTTACAAATGATAACAACTGTGAAAGCCTAAATAAATTCCATGCATAGAAAATGAAATTAGAAAAGTTTACAATTCTATATAAAAATATACCCAAAAATATTTAATATATGGATGATAAGGTGTAGTTTTGGCAATTAACTTTTGATGTATAGTTAATTTAAAACATGAGTTATACAAAGAGATCCGTTAGTTAACCTGTTAGTTATTTTAACTAACTAAACGTGAAAAAAACGGTTTTTTTCGAATCAATTTTTATAAAGAACACTTAGAGCTAAAATGGTCTGATTTTTTCTAAATTATAAAAACTCTTTCGAGAACCCGCTAGCTCTCTGGATAATTAATAGTAGATAATTAATAACAGCATAGGATATATATATATATATTTAATAATATAAATGTTATTTATTATTTTTTTATAATATATATATATATATATTTTATTTAGACTTGATAATTCAAAACTAAAAGTTTTCTTTAGCAAATGTTGAATTATTTAGAGTTTTTCAAAGTTTATTCGTTTCTTTATTCAGATATAAATATAATTGTGTAAAATATCAATAATTTATTAAATAAAGTTTACTATTATTTTCAAATAAAATTCATATATTAAAATATAATTGGGAAAATAAAATATTTTATTTGATTTAATTAAAATATGAAAAAATTGTTGTTTCTCTTTGATAGAAATTTCCAGACCACTTCAAGAAAAATCAAACAATTCAATAAATATTTAGAACACCTGGAAAAGAAAAAAGTAAGAAAGAAACAATTTTTTATATATCGTGAATATACCGATCCATATTTTGAAAATAAGAAAAAAAATTCACTTTGAAAAAATTTGCATAATCACAAAAATAAAGAAAAAAAAAACAGGAAAATGAATTTTTTTTTCTCCAAATTCAAATTATATAAAAAATTCTAAAATGTGGGTGAAAATTTGAGCTTTTGACCTGAGTTTAATTTATAATTACATTATTAAAATAAAAAATTATTTTTAAATATAAATTAGACCGAGATCAAAAAAGGACTTTTTTGTTACTTCAAAAATTAACTCTCATGGGATTTTTCTAGTTTTTTTTCATTCCGTGGCACTAGAATAAATAAATTTCCAAAATATACAATAATTCTGCAGAAATACGGATAAAATAATGCCGCAATAAAAAATTATGGGCTAATTAAATTTCATTGAAATAGATATTCCAATAACAATTTATAGATAAAACTTAGTTTTGGATTGTTTCTTTCAAAATTAAAAGAATAAAAATTTAAAAGAAAAAGAATAAGAGAAAGTAAAAATTGAAATATAATTTATGCCCATTTGCATAAAAACATCTTACATCTTAAGTTCGCTTTGAGCCTTCCATAACCTAAAAAGTGAAATGTGGCAAATATTTATATATAGAAATATATTTTTTGGAATAAATATATCTTATTGTTATTATTTATGCGAGGAAGGCACAAATAGAGGATCTTAAGAACCGATTTTCTGTTACATATTCAATTGTTAGATCTAAGACGAGCTTAAGATCTTAGATGTGTTGATGCAAAGGGCATTAGATATTTAAGACATAAATTGTGAAGTATTTTTAAGTTATTGTCATTTCAAAAAAATATTTCACGATTTTGTCTTTTTGATAAAATTAAGAAATTTAGATGGTTGTGCAGCAATCATAGAATAGCTACATATTAACTGTAAATTATTTAATTAAATGATAAACGTTATTCTTCCATATTATTTAAACTAATTGTTAGCCAATTATTTTAAATAAATTACATTCATCTCTACGGGAGGTGAACAAATATCCTTTTGGAATCAAAAGTCTTACAATCTACTTTATACTCGGTTATTTTAAATTATCAAATAATCAAATAAAAAAATGAATATAAATTTTTTTACAATATACCAGGTATAATAATTATATAATTCAATCAATTTTTATCGCTCATTAAGGGATGCGAATCATTGAAACATGAAGTGAGATCACTAGCTCAGCTCTAATTGATAAATTATTTATCAGGTCTATTCTGTAAGCAAAAACGTTAACTTTTAACATCTGAAATCAGCGTTAATTCATTTTAACACCTCCTTGCCTCAAATTGCTATTCTGTAAGCAAAAACATTAACGCCAAATTTAGTCAATAGTAATGTCGTGTCTAGGGGTACCCCCCACCCCCTTAATATTTTAGCGCCGAATTTAATGCATAGAAATCGGCGTCTTTAACCTAAAAAGTAAGGTTATGATTTTGTCAGCTTTGAGATAAAAGCAAAATGTTAACGAAGCTGGCTGTTAAAATCTGGTTTAGAGAATAGCATTTTTTAACGCTTGAGTGTCAGATAGACCTACTATATAGATTGAGAATAACAAATCAAGTTATTAATGCGCATGCGCGAAAGATTATTGAGGGGGGTAAAAACACGAATATGCAGAAACAATAGATATATCAAATGGATCGTTAGCACCTAGTGCTAAAAAGTAAAATGTTAACGTCGCTGTTAAAACTTTGTTTAGAGAATAGCATTTTTTAACGCTGATGTTATTACCTTACTTTTTAACTCCCAATTTATAATGTTAAATTTTAACGTCTGTTTATATACTCGTAGAATAGAACTGTATATGTAGTTTTATCAAATAACAATTATAATACCTAATGATCTAAATATAAAATATTTATATTCATTTTTGCCAAGTGTGAAATCATTAATACTTTCTATATAAATATTGAAAATCCTCGATATATCTACCTGTTCGAGGACGAGCTTTAGGTCGAGTCGCTTTGATATCTTCAATTTCTTTAAACAGTGACTGAGTGTGGATCGGAGAAACATCATCTTCTTCATCAAGAATTTCGTCATCAAATCCACCTAACCCTTCATCTTCATCTTGATCAACGAAAAAACTAGCTTTCATTAATTGTAATTTTTGGGCTGATATCCCTGAACTTTGTGCAAGATGCGCAGTTGGTGAACGAAATGTATCTAAGAAAATTAATCGAGGGTTAAAAAACATTATTCTCAAAGTTATTAATAAATAATAAAAGAAAAACGTACCCATTGGCTCCATATACTCCTTTTCTTGATGTTCGTCTTCAATAGTTGGTTGATAGGAAGAGATATCGAAAGAAGAGATAGGTCCTCCTAATCCGCCGAGTCCGGCTTTGGCCACTTCCAGCTGGGGGTTAAAAAACATAATTATTAGAAATTTAATAGAGAGTTGAAATGTTTTTTTTTTTTTTTATACAAGGGGCTTCAGGGGGCACATTGAATCTTTAGTCCGAAACTGCTGAGGTATTTTAAAGTATTTTTTCAAAAAAAATACATGAGATTAAATATAGACCTACCATCCTGCCATCTGTTGGCAAATTTTCGTAATAATTGGGCTTTTTGGCTAAATATTTATTAAAACTCCTAACGCCATCTTATCGGCAAAAACATACGAACTGCTTTGCCTCCCGAAGCCCCTTAAAATCGGATGTTGGCATGATCGAGAGAAAAATGTTTTCTAAAAATGATTTATATTATTAAAATATACCTCTTCAACCGGATAGAGATGTTTAGTTTGACTGGATGGAGATAGATTAGAGGCAGCAAGGGTAGCTGTTGTCGTGGTTGTTGTTGTCGCTGTTGCTGCTGCTGTTGTTGTTGTTGATGGTGTGGTAATGGCCTTTATAGTCGCTTTAATTCTTTTAGCCTTAGTATGAACATCTTCTTCTTCAGAATCGGTATCTTCAAGGCCATATTTACTAAAATGTTCCACCTGAAGAAAAACATGAAAATTGTATTTAAGGTTAAATCTAAATAATCGTAAGACTTTTGAAAAAATAAATTGAATAGTATTCAAGGGGCCCCCAGAGTAAAAGGAAATTATAGGATCTTCTTCATTTATCTTATAGAAAAATAAAACAATATAATAATATAATATAATAATAATAAATATAATTTATTAGGAGATGAAATGGCCAGAGAGAATCGGAAATGTTGAAAATGTATACTTACTTTAAAGACCCATGATCCTGTCTGGGGGCGATATTCAATAAATTGAGTTCCTGATCGACTGCAAACTCTTTGAAGACGTGCCTCAAATTCAAGTATATCTATTTCTTCAGGTGCTACGATCGGTAAACGAGTTACTTTATCTTTAGGCCAAACTCTATCAAGAGTAACCTAGAAAAAGAAATCAAGTATTAATAGTTTTAATATTGTCTACGGACTTTTTAAATCTTGTCTGTGGTAAATGCTTGCGTCAAGTAGTTTACTCTTGTGTTCGAGTATCGAGACCGGAAAGAAACGACTTGACCTGAGCATTTTTTGACAACAGATTATCCTTGTGTTTGGCTTTATAATACAAGCATGTCAAAAATTTGTCAAACAATTTTTTGCAGCCTTTAAAGAAACTCTCATAAATTTTTCAAATTAGTCAAAATGACTTGAATTTTAACACCTTATATGGTTCAGGTTTTTTTTTTCCAAAAAAAAACTTTCCAATCTAGCCGGATCGAAATATTTTCAAATATCTTTCTTTCGTCAAAGAGGTTCCAATTCTTATAAGACTCAAGATAAATAAAATTTAAACTATTTGAAGAACATAATTAAATACCTGTGCTGGACGATTTAAGCCTTGTCCTAGAGGTGGTTTATCTTCATCATCAGGATAAACAATAACCTCTTTATGACGAATATGGACTAGTTCATCTAAATTAAGACCTTGAATGTTAAAAGGTTCTGGAAAGAAAATGTTGCCATAGCCTTCACGGCCAATGGTGAAATTATCAGGAATACAAGAACCGTCGGGACCAACAATTCCAGCCAGAGTATCAAGAGTTGGTATAGTATAATAGCCACTACGACGAAGCATTATTCCTGCAGGGTGGACTGGGCGATCAATTAACTGAAAAAGTAAAAAAATATAAACATTTATTTATTTTAACACAAATAAAACTTTGTTAAAAATACTAAAATATCATTATGGAAGTTTTATATTTATTTATAAGCCACATATGTATTAATTATTTATTAAAATTAATACTGTACAACGTTTCGACTGCTTATTCTGCAGTCGTTTTCAAGTACTGTACACTCGCACCAACTCAAGTGAACTAACCTCTAAGGGACACCTACGTACATTTTGTATACAACGACGTCAGAGCCATCTACAGTACATCCCAAACTTCAGCACCATCTACAGTCATTCCTATGATGGTGCTGAAGTTTGGGTTTAACTTCATAGAAATCACTGCAGATGGCGCTGGCGTCGTTTATAAAATACACATTGGTGTCCTTTAGAGGTTAGTTCATCTGATTCGGAGTAAGTGTACAGTACTTGAAAACGACTGCAGAATAAGCAGTCGAAACGTTGTGCAGTATTTATATTTTTAATAAATAATTAATATAAAATGTGGTCTAAAATTTTAATTTTAAAATTAAAGATTGATAGAAGGACGAAACAATAGGTATATTTATTTTACTTTCTCTTATTTAAATTTATAATATTGATACAGAAATTCTAATATCAAGGTCAGCTTTGGCGGGCACCCTGTATAATCCTTTTTCTTCTATAAGTTATGTAAAGAAAAAATTTATATACCTCGGGATTGGAGTCTTCAATATCATCTGTACCAAGACCAAAAGAAGATTCATCTGCTTTATCTCTCTGTTGAAAACTGTTTTCTAAATCCTCGTTTATTGAAGCTTGTAGAGAAGTTGAAGGAGGCGATTGTTTATTAGCTGGTGATGCTAATTGGGATTTTGATGACGGCGACTGCACCCAAAGGTCTTTGGTGTTATCCATTTGTGTAATATTATTTGGAGAATTTTCATTCTCACCACGACTGAAACGAAGTGGTTTACGCAACCTAAAAAAAATAAACATTCAAATAAAAAAAAAATGAATAATTAATATATAGTGAGAATTTAGTGAAAAATTTACCACGGAGAATTTGTTGAATTTGAATTTATATGTCCATTTATTGGACTATTAGTATTGCTTGTTTTATCGTCAAGAGGACTGAAAGAGTCATTTTTTACAGACGGTGAGTTTTTTTCTAAAAAAAATAAATAATTTAATTAGAAATATTTTCTTTTAATATATATATATATTTTTTTTTTTTGTTTTTTTTTTAATATACCAGTAAGAGAATTTGTAAGGCCATTAATGGATGTTGACGACGTCGATGTTGACTTTGTTTTCATTACAAGACGTTTGCAAGAAGTCCTTGGTAGAAAAAGACTCAATGCTTGTTCTTGATCTTGGGAAGATGAAGAAGATGCTGCTGGTGCCGGAGAAGAAATTGTTGAACTCAATGAAGAAGGTTCTTCATCTTCTAATCCATTAAAGAGAGACTTCTAAAAAAATAAATAATGGGATAGGAAGATAATTAATAATTAGACTGTAATTAATCATATATTAAATTTTAATTTTAGTATTTTTGTCATTTACATGGATAGAGAAAAATATTTAACCTAATCTAATAATTTCCACAACTCAGTTTGCCGTCCAGAGAGGTTAAAATTTGATATTAAAGACTGAACATAGGAGACAATTAACGACACTCAGCTTTAAAGATAAAACCAAATTTGCACTACTATAAAAGTAACTTGTAGTGAAAAACAAATGCGATTCAAAGTAAAAGGCAAAAAATGACAAAAATGGAGTCTCAAACATTTCATAGATTAATGAACAAGTTTCAAGGGTTGACGATAGATGGTGTCCCGAGTAAAATGATATAAAATATGTAAAATATCGGACCATTAGGGAAGGGGGGGAGCCAATATTTTTTTCTTGAATAGTGGGCGGGCAAAGTTGTGCCCTCGGCTTAGTCCGACCCTTTATTTTTATTAAAAATATCCATTCTTTTTGTCTAGAATGAAAAAAGATTCAAAGGGTAAACACTATTACTTACTTTGCTTGCATTGGAACCAAAAAGTGCTTTTGCTCGAAGGTTAATATGTCCAGGAGAATTTGAATTAGGTGAAGAAACTTTATAAGGAGCAGCTAAACCTCCAAGATTTTTTTGGGCAGCTGGTGGAGGTTTAAGTAGTTCTTCTGTTTTGCCAGAAGCCTGTTAAAAAAAAAAATTATTACTTTTCATTTTTTTTTTACCGAATATTTCTCAAAATCTACTTACAGGTTTATTAATATTACGGAAAATAGGTATATCTCCGTAAGGCAAGGCAGCGAGAGATAAGAATTGCTGCATCATAGGCGAAGACTGTTGTGGCTGCGGATTCCCCATCAACATATTCCTAAAAATTGTAATCAAATATAAGTTAATTTAATTAAATTTTAAATCCTTCAGGCACCAACAATAATTTAAGTGAAAAACAATTATCACTCCATCGCTAGCTTAAGGAATCGTCTATACTTAGAGCCTCGGAATCTCCCCGCGCCTACATTTTTATTTTAAGTCATAAATATTCAACAATTTGAACAATAATTTATCGTTTTTTAGTTGAATTTAAATAAAAGCATTTTTTACTTTTTTTAAAGTTTTTTTTATTATTATATTACGATTATGAAATGTATTTGTTTATTTCAATAAAAACCACTGGTCAAAATCGGATTAAAGCCAGGACGTTTAAAACCGGGTTTAACCTGTTATTTTAACCACCCTGCGTCCCAGAGGTGTAATAAAAGAAAAAAACAGCCAAACAATTTTTTTTCTTTTTGCAAATAATTTTTTACTTTTTCTTTTTTCAAGCCTTACCCTTGCTTTTCTTCGACAAGTAATCTCTTCAATCAAGCAACATTAATTCTCTTGTCTAATTTCGGATCAACAGAAAATACCAAATTTTTCTAGGAGATCGTTTCAAGAGTTTAAATGAAAAAATGTTAAATAGGCAAATTTTATTTTGCAAAAATTAATTCAGCAATACTTCTAATAGTAGGCTTAATCGGTTCCACAGGATTGATTGACTATCAAAACATGTTTTATCCCAAAATTTCAAACCGCACTATAATTAAAAAGCTATTGCTGTCTGTATCCCTCAAACTCCTCTTTATTAAATTGTAATTTTATTGCAATATTTTACGTTGAGTTCATTCCGGTGTTCCCTGAAGACATGAAGTTGAGACCTCCTCCGCTCATAGTGTTTAGTCCAGGTTGGCCCAAAGAAGTACCAGTTTGAAGGCCTCCAAAACCTCCACTAAAGAGACTTCCCCCGCCAGTACTTGTGGTGGTACCGAAGAGACCTGTGCCAGTCCCTGGTTGTGTTCCGAGGGGTTTCAGGCCGCCAGTATTAAAAAGAGAAGTATTCCCTGTGTTCAGAGACATTCCTGAAATTAAATAGAAACATTTTAAATGGAAAAAATATTTTAATGTAAATATAAAAAAATTAGTATTATGGGAGTTTTTAATTATAGATCACATTTTGTTATTAATTATTTATTAAAAATATAAATACTGTACAAATGTAAAAAAATTATTGTAACATCATGCTTTTGATGTAAACACTGTCTTTGATGAATATGTCTAATTTCATAGGAATGACTGTAGATGGCGCTGACATCGTTGTATATAACATGCACTAACGGTCCCTTAGAGGTTAGTTCACTTGAGTCGGAGCAAGTGTACAGTACTTGAAAACGACTGCAGAATAACAAGTAGAAACGTTGTACAGTATTTATATTTTTAATAAATAATTAATACAAAATGCTGTATATAATTACAAACTCCCATAATAATAATAATAAAAACACATTTGTGATAAATATAATATAAAATAAATTATTAGATCTTACCTAATGTGTTAGTAGTTGAGGGTTGTCCAAAGAAATTTGTTTGTGGTTTAAAAGTATTTTGACCAAATAGGGAATTATTTGCATTTGGTTGGCCAAATAAATTTTGAGTCGTTCCTGTAGCAGCTGTTGAGGTACCAAAAGGAGCTACTCCAAATGTACTTGTAGCTGGTTTATTTTGACCAAAAAAACTACCAGTTGTAGCAGTGGCAGTTTGTGTAGCGTTTGGCAAAGCTGGCTGACCAAATCCTCCAGTTGTGCCGCCCATTGAAAATGCCGTCTTATTTTGCCCAAACAGGCCAATATTCTGAAAATGATTAGTTTTTTATATTCGCTAAAAAAATTTTTAAATCTAAAAAAAAAAAAAAATTATAAGCAAGGATTAACCAAACCAAACAATATGATTTCTTATCTTCATCGTGAATTGTATTTAAAATATCGTTGATTTTCAAATTTATTTTTTCCAAAGAAAATTCTTTAGAGAAGATGTGGAGGAAAGCAGTAGTTTTATTAAAAAATAGAGGACAAAATATTAAGAAAACGTGTATGATAAAACGAATTTTTAGTAAAGTGTATATATAAGAGGTCCTAAATTGTAAGTTTGGTGACTCCTGCTCAAACGGTTTTTTTTTTTTTTCAATTTGTTAATCCTGGAGTAGACAGAATAACAAGTCATATTGGTAATCTGTATGTTAAGTTTGAAATTATTCAATGGAAAATAATATAAATAACCATAAAGTAGATTTTATGTTAATGACGCCAGACTGATTCATTTAATAAAAAAAATTTTTGATGACAAAAAAATATTTTGATATTATTATAGATTTTTCCAAAAATGAAAAAAAAAAACAGCTACTCTTAATTTTCAAGAAGACATTTTTAATCGATCACTCCAGGATTAAAAGAAAATATATGGATTCACCTGATTTTGGGCGCCAAAGTTGCCAAAAGCAGTTGGTTGAGGGAATGTACTTGTAGTTTGTTGAGGTTGCCCAAAGAGGCCTATAAAAAAAGAATAAATTCAAGGAAAAATTAAAAATTAAATGTGTTTCTTTGTTTACTTTGAGGTCCAAAAGGCTTATTAGCAGTACCAGCTCCTCCGAAAGGATTTTGATTGGTTTGAGCAGTGGTATTGAAGAAGCCTGTGCCTGCGGTGGTTGGTGCCGTAAATCCTGTATTTGGTTTCCCAAAGAGCCCAGTATTAGCAGCAGGGGTAGCAACTCCGGTGCCAGCTGTTGCCCCAGGATTTGCTCCAAAAACTGATGTTCCTGCTCCGAATCCTAAAAAAAATTTTAAATAAAATTAAATTTATTTAAATTATAAATTAAAAACTGATATTTCTTACCAATAGGAGCTGGACTACCGAAAAGATTTTTGTTGTCCCCGAAAGGGGTATTTGCGGAGCTAACATTTGGCTGATTGAACAACGAAGTTTGGCCAGTGTTAAAAAGACCTCCACTAGCAGCTCCTTGGCCTTTGCGTTGGGCCTGATAATCTTCAAAACGAAGTTCTTCTAGTGATTTTCCTTCGTACTCTTTCATACATGTAATACAATGATGGCGCGTGGCAATAGTGGTGGTGGTTCCATTTTTCATCATAGAATCATTACCAGTGACAGTCTGGAATTTTATTGTGGTTCCTGTTGGGGCTGCTCCAAAACCAGATCCAGTTGATGTACCAAATAGATTTGTGCTGGCTGTGCCGGGTGCTGTCTGAATTTCGAGATAAAAATTATATTAAATTTTAATAAAATTAGTAATTAAGTTATTAAATTTGACATACTTGTCCAAAAATTGAACTGGTTCCAGGTTGTACAGCTTGTTGAGCTGGTTGTCCAAAAAGTCCTCCTCCACCTGTTGCCGGTTGCCCTGTTGCTGTCGTTGAAGAGCCAAAACCAAAAGTGGGCTTTGCTTGGCCAAATAATGATGTTCCAGTTCCAGCGTTACCAGCCGCTCCAGCAGCTGCACCAAATAGTGTTCCTGGGGCTGTCCCTGATGCTCCCGGATTTGCTGTGGCTCCAAAACCTTAATTAAATTTTTTTATTTTAAATATAAATTATTTGTAAATGAATTATTGCTATTACAATATAACGTCTATAAACAATTTATTTTGTTTTATTTTTAGTTTTTAATTTATGATTCTCCTCTGTACTAACTAATTTATTTTGACCTTTATCTGCCTATTGCCCTGTATATCTCCACAATCGATTAGAATTTCGGAATTAAGTTTTATATTTTCAAAAGAGGACCTTCTAGAGATACTGGGAAATTATTTTTGTTTCAAAATTTGTATTGATTTCGTGTTTTTTTTTTTTAACTCTTTTCGGCCATATAGACTTTAAACGATACAAATTATTAACAAACGATATATATATTAGGGGGTCCAGGCACATTTATTTATACCATTTGGTATCCAAATGATTTAAGTGGCTAAGGGAGCGAAGTGGTTACGCATGTTTTTCCCGCTAAGATGGCGCTGTGTGTCCTTAAAATTATGCCCAAATATCAAGTAATTCAAAAATTTGCCAAGAGATGTCAAAATGGTAGCTAATAATATTCAATGCATTTGGTTGATTTTCATTTATCTTTTAAATACTTTTATAAATGTTATTATATATTATGTATCTTTTATAAAAGCATAAAAATATATAAATATAGGTCAGATATAGGCCAAAAGGGGTTCAGCTGTTAGACTAGCCTGCCATCTATTGCAAGAATGCTGAACTAATTTGACAGTTGAATTTTAAATAAATCATCTAAGCTTATTTTAAAAATTTCTTAATTAATATGTGATTAATAATAACAATAAATTCATTTTTTAGTTTTAAAAAAATTAAAGATTATTGGGACTGATTGTTTTTTTGTATTTGCTTGATAACAAAAAAATTAATTTCCTTAATTTTTTAATAAGTCATTAAAAAAATTATAGCTCGATGTCCCAATAATCTCTTATGAATTTAATTCATTTAAAAAAAAACTGCATTGAACAAATTCCTTATAATAGTCTAGTTTTTTTTAAAGTAAGTTTAGACGTCGCTCCTGAACCCCCTTAAATAAATTCAAGGACTGCCTGGGATCAGAACCCACGCCCCGTGACTTATCATTATTTACATTTGTCAACAACTTTAGCCGTCTCGGCCACGGGGGTATTGATTTCTTGGTTATTATTAATATATTGTTGAAGTTAGGATTTCCACTAGAGTAAATGAATGGAAGTAGGAGGTGTTGATTAAAAAAAATTAATTCAAATTCAAAAAAGCTTTTTAAAGAAAAAACTAAGGTTCGCTTTAGAGAGATTAGAGTTAAATATATTTGTGAGGAACGTACAGTGTAAAATCATAAATTAAAAAGAGATCTAAGGGTCAAATGTTTGAAAACATTTTATAACAACTATAAGTGATACAAATTTCTCGAATTTGGAATCATCAAGCCTAAAACATAAAACCCAAGAAAAATTTGGAAGGAAAACAAAAAAATCACGAAAAACTTTTGTGATATTGATCAGGGAGATCTAATACCTTTTGATAGATAACTATACCTTTCATCGGGAATATTCTGCTATTAGAACAAAATCCATGAATAGAACATTTTAGATATAGCCACTTTTCATCGCTATTTGAACGTAATCTTGTTATAAAATATTTTAATTAATTTTAGATTTAAACTTTAGTTCATACAGAGAAACTTTGTCACTTATTTAATATAGTTTGTAATTTTGCTTTGGCTCTCATTATAAAAAATAGTTTAGATTAAGTAATGAGAAGGGATCTCAACGCTACTGAGAACTGTTCTTTGTTTGCTTTTTCTACGATTACAATTTTGATATAAACATTTTCTTTTGCTGAGTCATGTGAAAGTTGATAAGTATTTAAAAAGATTTTCATTGTTTGTGTCTTCGTAAAACAATTCAGTTTTAATTTATGATAAAGGAGTGAAATTTTAAGAGTAGCTAATGAGATACTGATAGTGTTAAAATATATATTTTAATTAAGCCTGGCGATTATCACCCTCAATGGAGTCAAGGGCCAAAAAAATTTAATGATGATCATTATTAAAAAAACAATGAAATAATCACATTAGATAAAGCATGGGGGTGTTTTAATATTGTTAATTTCTTTTTTTTTTATTTGTTTTCATTTATTTGGGACTCTAAATGGATCGTTAATTTTGTATATTTGGGATTCAAAAGAATGATTTCAAGAGATGATTAATTTACGTATTAAAAAATAATAGTTTTCCCTTCTTTTAAATAGCATCATTTTAAATTATATTAATAATTGTATACCAAAAGCTGTCGTTCCAGGAGTCTGAGTCTGCCCAAAAACGCTGCCTGTGCCTGTGGTGGCAACAGATCCGAAGAGTGTTCCAGCACCCCCAGATGTGGCATTTCCAAAAAGTCCTGTATTTTGGGGAGCAGAAGTGCCGGCACCTGCTGCGGCAGCTGGAGCACCAAACGCTGAAGGAAATCCAGTTTGTGGAGTTTTGCCAAATGTCGTTTGGCCAAATTGATTAGCGCCAGTAAATCCAGAACCTAAAAATAATGTTATAAGATTAATAAGAGGAGAAAGTCGAATATTAAAGATGATTTGAATAAAAAGATAATGTTGATATTTTTAAGTGATAGTTCAAGATAACAACTTGACAGTATCATAGTATCAAGTCTTTTTAGACTAAACTGATAAGAATTAAAATTCTTAAAGAATGAATGGATTAGATATAAAAGTAAATAAACACAAGATTTGCTAATTTTTTTATGAGATGGTTAATTCAGAGATAAATTGCATATTATATGAAAGTATACAGTTTTATGTTTCTGAATTAATTTTAAAAAATAAATAAATATTAGCGTTTTGATTTGCTTGCTTTTTGTGAAATTCAAATTTGTGAGGAATCCATGATTGGCACTAGTTATCTAGTTATAAACTACAAAACAAAAGGCAAATCACAAAACTGTCACAAAATCTCTATTTAATCACAGATCAATCACAAAAAGAATTTTAATCTATCTAAATTCATAATTCACTTTCCTAACAAAATGCGATATGTTTATAAATGTATATATATATATTAATAAAATAAAATTTATATATATATATATATATATATAAGTAAACCAATTTAATGTTATTTTTTAGAAAAATAAATCACCAAAGTTAATTATTTAAAATTATATATTTTAATTAATAATAAATATTGTAAAAGGTTTTAAAAACAGACTTTTAATGTTTTACTAAATTAAATATAGAAATAAAATTAGAAATTAAAAAATTTCTAATTTTTATATATGCTTAGGCCTACTATATGAATAAATAAAATTTTTTAAATAAATTTGTTCTAGATTCTTGGAAATGGGAGTAAGTATCAAGTAATGAAAATGGTTTATTGAAATGCAATAATAATCAAAAATTTGTATATAAGTCAATAATAGACTTAAATATACATGATTATTTGTTAAAATAATAAAGTATTTTACGGTATAAAGAGAGTAAAAGGTAAAATGAAAAATGGAATTGACGCAATCGTTGGCTGTTGTTTAAGGAGTTATATTTATTTATTTACTTACCGAATGTTGTAGATGTATTCGTTTGCCCAAACGTCGGCTTCACACCAGGAAACATATTTGCAGTTTTTAAAAAAAAGTAACTTATTAATAATAATTTTAAAAATATATATTAAATAAAAAACGTGACGCTGATAATGGCGCGCATCGTAACCCAGACTCAGTTAACCAAAAGCACGAGAGTGAGTGAGATGGAGAGCGAGTGAAAGAGAAAGATATATAAATGGTGCCAACATTGCCTGTCAGTGACACAAAATTCCCTAATAAAATAAATATTTACATTTTATAATATTATGCAATATTTTTATTTAGATTTCAAAATCTTGAGAAATTAATATTATTAATCTTATCTTCTTGAATTTTGAGAATAAAAAAAAAAATTTGCCTAAAAGAAAAGATATGAAATGCAATCAACAATAGGCTCTAGTCCACTGAAGGCATTATCATTGAGGGCTCGCTGGTGTAGCGGGCTAGTGTGTCGGCTTCTACAAAGAAGTTTCCTGTTCAAATCCTGGGCGTGTGAGATTTTTTCATTAAATAAAAATATTTATTTAATGTAAAAAAATCCTCAAGCATGCACTGGTTTGGGAATAATGAATCTCACTACAATAGAGCCCAGGCAACTACGAGGAGAGCGAGTGACATCCCGTCCTGTGGAAGGGACATAAAGAAGATTCCCTCTCAGGGATGGATTCTTCGAAAGGAGAACTGCTGAGCGAGTCCCTCCTCAACTAGGAGCCAATAATTAGACTCTATATGCCTGTTCCAATCACCGGAGACTTTTTGGTTCTTTTACTTTCTCTTACCTCTATAGAAGTTAATATATATAGAGAGAAAGTATTGGATTCAAGTCAAAAATTTGGTGTCGAGATTTTTGATGGATCAGTGACGGCGCCAGCTTTTTCTCAGTGGGGGGGGGGGGCAAGAGTGGGGCAAACTTGTCCACAGAGGGGGGGGGGGGCGGACAATATACATATAGGCTATATCAACAGAGAAAGAAAAAAAATGGGAGGCATCCAGAGGGGCAGTTGCCAATGGCGAGGCGCTTGGACCCCCTCCCCCCCATCACCTCGAAGCGCTGTCACTGTAATGGATATACACGTTTTGAGGTCCCCTGAATCCAAGAAAGTGGTTTTCGCAACATGGTCTGTCTGTGTGTGTCTGTCTGTCTGTGAACAAAATATCTCAAGAATGAAAAGAGCTAAGAGCTGTCGAGATTTTGATGGATCAGTGACGGCGCCAGCTTTTTCTCAGAGGGGGGGGGGATTTGATATTTAATTAAGGTACCCCCTGGGACGTGACACGAAATAACTTTCAATTACCGTAGGTAAGAGAAAGTTGTGTGCTGTGCGACCAGTCACACCAGATTTTTTTGTATAAAACAAGAAAATAAAGTCATTGTCATTCAAACAATAACCAATTAAGGCCATTTAGACCACATCCTTATTTATTTCAAATGATTGGTAGCCCCAATTTAATTTAGTTACATTTTTCCCGATTGGGACGGGAAGCGAACTCAGGACCCCAGGTACGAGAAGCCTCCCTGTACTCTAGGGAATGGCAGTAGCGTATCCAGGTGGGGGCGAAGGGGGCGCTCGCCCCCCCCCACCCCAGGTGCATTAAACTTTTGGCGCCCCTCTCGCATCCGCTTTTTCCCAAAATCTACGGGTTTTTTTTTTTTAATATCATAATAAATTCATTTTATATCACAAATCCGGAGAAAAATTACAAAAAAAAGCCCGAATGAGAAAAAAAAAAGTCGCCCGCGAGCTTCGCCCCCTCCGCCCTCAAAGACTAGTTACGCCACTGGGGCATGGGTAGGGAGACCTACGGTACTTTGTGGTATTGCAGTCTTGAGAAATTTTTTTATTACTAAATAAGCTTACATTAATTTAATTGGAAATAAATAAAAAAAAAAAGGAGATTTTAATTTATGAAGAGATAATAATTTATTTATGCTTTAGTCAAGGTCACGTAATCAATTTCGTATTAAACCCTCTGCAAGTGTTAGTTCCCTTGTTAGCGCCCAGAGGTCTCTGCCAGTTGTCTTGGAAACCTTATTTTGTTCGGTCCAAGAAAAATAAATAAATTAACTTGAAAATATTTTTTTAATCGTAAAACAAGTCAATAATTTTTTTTAAATATCATGTCTAACTTTCGTGTAAGTATTATTAAACTTAATGATATCTATAATACGCTTGTAATAAGAAACACGAGTTCAAAAAATTTTTGTACGTTTTTTTCAGCCAATTGATACCAAACGAGAGGAATTTAGAAAATATTTGGAAAGATGTGGGATTATGGATGCTCTTACAAAAGCACTTGTTTGCTTATATGAAGAAGCTGAAAAGCCAGAGGATCCACTAGAGTGAGTAAACTAAAAAAATTTATATATATATATATCATCAGTACCAAATGTTTTTCACAAATTTCGCCTTTAAAAGGATTACTTCACTTATAAAAAGTAAAACAAGTAATTTTTTAACATGACTATGTTAGTCTAGTTGAATTTAAAAAATCAGCCTGTCTATCAAACGTCAAATTGAACTTTAGAAAGTGTGAAGTGAGTTGGAGAAGCTTACTTAGTTTTTATTAATTAAGTGAATCCAACTCCTTGTTGAAAAACAAGAACTGATAGATTTAGTTCTATAAAATTTTACTAAATTAAGAGCAACATTTAAAATAGAACCGAGTTCGACGGTTTTTGCCCTAACAGAAATATCTATTTGATCTTCTCTTTACTTAGATATTTTCAAGTACTTTTAATTATAAAGCATTCTAGAATTCAAATATGAGGAAAACTATCCATTGAGAAAGCAAATGGATTTTTAATTAGAAGATTTCTGATCCTCTTTTCTGTTGAACCCAAAAATAATAGATTTTTTTCAGCAGTGACTGAATGTATAATGAGACGTGAGGAGATCAAGGGAGCAGAAACCAAAAAAGAAAAATTATATTTTTCTTCCGCATTATTTCTTTCACTTATCGACGTTTCGGCCGATATTCCGGCTTTTATCAGGACAATTTCCAACCAAACTCAACATTTTTTTTAATAAAGTTTCCTTTGTGATCTACCAATCGTTAGAAATTTATCAGGAACCATAATAATTAGAAAATTATA
Source organism: Euborellia annulipes (assembly GCA_023213315.1). NCBI lineage: Eukaryota > Metazoa > Arthropoda > Insecta > Dermaptera > Anisolabididae > Euborellia > Euborellia annulipes. The sequence continues at coordinate 196,427 of JAKCPI010005853.1, forward strand.
GTCATGTTTTTTTCTAAAATATTCGGTTTATCTCTAGAATTTATTTTCAATTTTATTTTTTTTTTCTTAAATTGCAGGGGAAAAAAATAAATATTTTAAAAATTATTTAATTTTCAATTTGTATTCAAAAATATGATACTTTTCTAAATATTATTTAATTCGTTTCGTGGAAATTAAACTTTTAAATACTTATAAGATAAGATAAAATTAGAGAAATACATTTTTATTTATTTCAATAAAAATTTGCCAAATCTTCTAGAAATTCTTAATTTTTATTTTAGTTATCTGCGGAAACAACTTGGTGATGAAAGGCCAGATATGGCGGAATATGAAGCAGTTAAAGCACAACTCGAAGTAGCATCTCAAACTATAAAAGATCTTGAAGAGAAAAATAACGCACTGAAAGAGCGTTTAGAACAGTACGAGCCAACGAATATGGAGGAAGAACAAGTTGCGGCCGAACCTGAGGGTGAAGAAGAAGTCCCCCCAGAACCTGAAGCCTAATGAATTTTGTTAAAACAAAATACAAAACAAAAACAAAACAAAAATTTTTTTTCCTTATTGATAGATCTCTAACATTTGCCGCCCTTTAAACTTGAATTGTGCTCCAGAACAAGGGATCTAAAACAAATAGTATCTCTTGAGTAAATGTGATATATTTCGGAACATTTTTTTTATTGGTTTTTTAGTTTTTGAATTAAACAAAAAAAAAAAAATATTTTTGTTAAAATTGCTGATTAGCTTTTAAAAAAAAAAAAAGAAAAAAATTATTTTTTACTCTTATCTTTGCAATATTTAGTTTTTATTCTGTAAAATTAACAAATATAGGTAGAAAGTATATACTATTATATATATATATATCTCTTAAAGACAAAATGTGCCTTTTTAGAATTTTAATATATAAGTATTATTCTAACAAATAAGAAAGTCAATTTTTGTTTTTATAATGTTCCTAAACAACTATTTTTTCAATATATAAAAAAATAGTATGTCTATTAATATTTTGATGGGAAAAAAATTTTTGTTCATTTTATATTAAACGAAAAAATTTGAAAATTTATATTTTTATTCCTAAATAAGGCTTAATGGGTCGTTTTGATAACTTACCTACCCCAACATTAAAATAGCCTCCCTATGGGGAAATACATGGTGTTTGTCCTTCAGCTATTTTAATGCTGAAGGACAAACACCATGTATTTCCCCATAGGGAGGCTATTTTAATGTTGGAGTAGGTAAGTTATCAAAACGACCCATTAGTTAGAAATAAGACATTTTTTTTTTTTGCTTAAATCATGGTTTATTTTAGCAAATAATAATACAATAAAATGAGTTACTAATTATGAATAATTATAATTATAAAATACAACTCGGAAACAGAAACGGGAGCTTTCCCGGGAACTGCAGCCAGGTTAAATAAAAAACGACGTTTCGGGTGCAAGTCGCACCCATCCTCAGGGCAAGCAAAATTGTCAAAATTTAATACAGGTTAATCGGTAAAATTAAATTCATGTTTACATGAAATTAATTTTAAGTACCGATTAACCTGTACTAAATTTTGACAATTTTGCTTGCCCTGAGGATGGATGCGACTTGCACCCGAAACGTCGTTTTTTATTTAACCTGGCTGCTGTTCCCGGGAAGGCTCTCGTTCCTATTTCCAATTTGAATATCTACAGCCATTCAACTCAAGAAATAAAATACAACGTTTCGGTAGTTTGGTATTAGCAGCCGAAATGTATTTTATTGCAATTACCAACACATTTTATTATTTTATATAATTAGATATTACTTCATGTACCCGAAAAAAGATGTAAGGGGGGTGCCGCCGGGAGTCGAACCACGGATCCACCGATTTGCGCTCAGTGTGCCCTTACCAGGTCTAGACCCGGTAAGGGCACACTGAGCGCAAATCGGTGGATCCGTGGTTCGACTCCCGGCGGCACCCCCTTACATCTTTTTTCGGGTACATGAAGTAATATCTAATTATATAAATTTTCGTTTCGCGGCTTATCTACGCGATATATATAATAACTTAAATATTATATATAATTTCTTATTTATTTATTATTTTAGTAAATAATAATAATACAATAAAATGTGTTGCTACTTACAATAAAATACAATGTTTCGGCAGTTCCGTACTAGCAGCCGAAACGTTGCATTATTATTTTAACAAATAACAATACAATAAAATGTGTTGCAGATTGCAATAAAATACGTTTCGGCTGCTTATACGAAACTGCCGAAACGTTGTTTTTTATAATTATTATTTGCTAATACAAACCACGATTTAAGCCAAAAAAAATATCTTTTATTTCTAATAACGATAATCCTGAAAGTTTACCAATCAATGAATCAAGGCTTAACTAGATTTAAAAAAAAAAGGCATTTTTTAAAACAAATATTTAATGTTATTATTATTAATTCAGAGAACAGTATTACAATGAAATATACTATATTTTTTATTTATAGAATATTAGTATAGGATTAATTAATTTAATCATGGAAAAGTGTGCAATAGAGCTCAAAATAATGTTAAAGTGAATTAGATGTATAGTTTAGGAAGAAGCCTTCGATGCTTGACGACGCTTAACATCCCAATTATAAACTCGAGCCATGTTAACTTCAGTTGTAGTAAATTGGTCTCTGAAAATCAAAATATTAGAAATTATTTCTACTTTGGGTGGATAGTTGAGTAAGTTAAAAAAAATACTTCGAAGTACCTAGTCGAAAAAATAGTTTATAAGTACAAAAATCTCAAAAAAGAAGTTCTTATATTTAAAATTATATTTTTATTGTAAAATTTAAAGACATAATAAAATGTCCATCCAACATTTTTTATTTAAGTCATAAATTTATAATCTTCCTAACTTGTTTTTAAGAATACGGATATTTTATAGATCAACTTTTGTTTCATCCAAAAATTGACAAACTAAAATGTTCCAGTTGACTTGAATTTTCGTGACAACAATCCAATGGCTAATAAATCTGAGCATCCCTCATTATTCGCGAGTACTAGAACTTTAGTCCTATTTATTTCTTTTCCCTGGCTCTTCCGAGTAGGTCTGGTCGACAAAAATTAACTTTTTTTCTTTCACAAGAAAAAAGATATGAGATTCTAATTCATGCTGAATTCACACTTTTGGATTCTGGGTATCTCAAAATCCATCAAAATCTCGACATCGAATTTTTGACATGAAACCAATACTTTCTCTCTCTCCTATATATATATATATATGTACCATCAAGAGAAAAGATATTGGACAACCCCCTCTACTGTCTACCTGAATTTAGAGCCTTTTGAGGTATGTACGTGTGTGCACGGTACACCTGTTGCATCTGCCTAGTTACGGCCCTGTATACATACCTCAAAAAGACTCTAAATTCAGGTAGACCTGAGGGGGTTGTCCAATATCGTTTCTCTTGATGGTATATTAACATATACATATATGTAAGAGAAATAAAAAATGTACTAGATTCACTATTCAGATTTCTTGTGAAGAAGTTGTCGTCTAGTGTTATTATTGATGAAACTAAACGTAAAGTTTGTCTATTTTTGAATGAAACCAATGAGATATTAAAAAAAAAAAAACATACCTTAAAAAATCTAAATCATGTTCCAAATAATGAAGATTTTTCTTTGCAGTATCCACATTTTTTGTTAAAAGATCTTTAGCATCGTCTAATGAGTATTCAAGCATCACATTTGCCTAAAATAAATATCATTTAAACTAAATGTAGTAGCTGATATGATATTACTTCAGAAAGAAATGTTGGAAATGTAAATTAAATTTATTAGCTACTGTATCTCATCTCAATTATTCATTGAGTTATAGTTTTTTAGTAAAAAGAGATCCACCTCTTAAAAGTAGCCCCGATTTGAATTAATGTTAGTCTAAAGCCATCCTCAGAAAATTCTCTACATATTCCCAAAAACTATCAAAATCCGTGAAATGGTTTTGGAGTCTTTTTTTTTTTTTTTTTTTTGGAATGGGTGCATAAGGTCCGAAGACCTATAATGACCAATAGTCACATGCAGCCAGGAAGAAAATAAAAACAAAAGGAGAAGCATAAAGGGGAAACTCAACTGCGGGAACTGAGAAGATGCCTGTTGAGGTTAGACTTGAAAGTCTGAAGATTGTAGGTTTTGGGGAAGATAGACGCAGGGAGCTTGTTCCAATCACGGGAGGTCATGGGGACAAAGGAAGAATGAAATTTATTTGTTCTGTTAGTCGTGATCTGAACAGCATAGGGATGCTGGGAAGATGCCCTCTTGTGTTCCGTGAATATGTTGCATTGGGTGGGATAATTGATTTTAATTCGGCAGAGCATTGACCATGGTAATACCTGTAGAAGAGAGATAGTGAAGATACTCTTCTTCTATGATCTAGTGACTGTTGGGATGCAGTAAGAGTACAGGGTTTACAAAACGCTTCTTAAAAAAAAACCTAATTAATTAACAATTTTATAAATAGATTGACAGCATTATTATTTATTAAAAATATAAATACTATACAACGTTTCGACTGCTTATTCTACAGTTGTTTCCAAGTACTGTGCACTTACTCCGTTACGTAACGGTCCCTTAGAGGTTAATTCACTTGAGTCAGGCTAAGTGTACAGTAGTTGAATACGACTGCAGAGTAAGCAGTCGAAACGTTGTACAGTATTTATATTTTTAATAAATAATTAATACAAAATGTGGTTTATTACAGGGCTTCCCAAATTTTTTCGGCATTAAAATAGCTGAAGGACACACACCATGTATTTCCCCATTGGGAGGCTATTTTAATGTTGGGGTAGGTAAGTTATCAAAACGACCCATAGCGAAAAATCAATATATTTTGTATAGGAAAATTTTCACGGCTCCCCAAGAGAACAGCTGCGGCGCAGAGTTTGGGAAATTCTGGTCTATAATTAAAAACTCCCATAATAATAATAACCACAAGCTTTTATAAATAAATATATATATATATATTTTTTATTTTTAATAAAAATTAAATCATAAGATTAATTATTTGAGGACCATTTTTTTATAATTCTTAATAGTCTTCTCTATTTTTCTAAATATTATTATTATTATTATTATTATTATTTTTTTGCTGTATTAGAATTATAAAAGTCCTAATATTTAAAATTAATAATATGTTAATCAAATAATTGAGACTTACTCCCAACCAGAGGCAAACTCGATCAGTAGGAGGAATGGTTGCTTTCACAAATACTTGCTCGGATAAAAGAAATCTTGTTTCGAAATTTTTAGGCGAATCTCGTTGTTTTTCTAATAATTTAATCATTTCTAATGATTTTTCAAGGTCGGGTATTTGAGTTTTAAGCCTAAAAAAAAAAAAGCAAAATATTAAATATATAAAATAGAAGATAGTGAAGAGTTTGTGGAGAAGGAATCGGGCTCAAAATATGTTTGTATTTTTTTTCTAATTTTATTTTCAAGTGTAAAGTGTCTTTAAGGCTCTATTCACACGGGGATACTCAAATCTCCGAGCAACTAGGATACTGGGTAGCGAAGCGACTCGACATGTGTAATCCAATGGCGCCATTCACACGGGGAAACTCCAGTCGCCGATACTCGCTGAGTATCGGCGACTGCGCGACTCAGTTGCCAAGAGACTAGACATGCAGGTCTCCAAGCTACTCAGTCGCCTGGTTTCCTCGATACTTTCCAAAAAAAATGCGCGAAAAAGAAACAAATCTGAAGCTAGTGGAGGAAATTGAAAAATTTTGATTGAGTGGGAAGAGAGGGTAAATGTTTTACGTAAAAAAAAATTTTAGAATTTTAAAATTTTAATGTTTAGCAAAAATAAAGATAAAAAAATTGAGAAATAACCCAAAATATTTATTTGTTTAAAATTATTTATTAATTGTAAACAAATAATCGAGTGTTTTATTTTATTTATTTATTTTTTTTTATTGCAAAGTTTTTTTTTTTTTAATTTAAGGTCTTGGAGGCCATATTTATTCAAATTGAAAAAAGCAAGTTAACCAAATACAAACTATACAAAATTTTATTAACAATACCAGAGTAATTATTAAGAATAACTTTTTGTCCCTTCAAATATTGATGTTTGAAATTTGGAGGGAACTGAGTATGTTGATAGGATACTCGCGATTTAAGTAGCGGCCGTGTGAATATGACAGGCAACTACAGTCTCGAAGCTACCAGTCTCGAGTCTACTAGTCGACAAGTATCCGAGATTTGGGTATCCCCGTGTGAATAGAGCCTTAGAGAACTTGCAAACGGATTCGGAATTTCTTATCTGATTGAAAGATCTCCAATTCGCATTCAGTTAAAGTGAAATCTCTCCAAGATTCATTTGGTCCTGCCTCCCTATTTCTTATTGATGTATATGAACACCGTCTAACCCAATTCTTTGCTTTGCGGATGATAGTAATCTGCACATCACCAGATCGAGATGCTTTCAGTCGCCAGGAAATCGTATTTTCGATTGATGAAGTTCTTGCCAAGGGGGAGCTCTAAATCAGGTTAAATTTAACTACCAAAAGACACTGTATTGTTGTCTAATTTCTCGAGCCAAAAAATCATTTCTGCTCTCATCTGACGGACAACATGTCATTCTTGAGTTCAAGGATATGCTTTTTCTTGTAGTGATAATTGCTTAAACCCAACTTTTGCTTTATCAGCTTTATTGCTTATTGTACAATATTTTAAGTTTTGTTCCCTCTACTGGCAATACACCGTTTTAATTTTTGGAACGCCTCCTAGAAGACATTTTGTGTGGTGGAGCGCAGGTTTTTCGCCGCATTGTCTCCCATATGGTTTGGAAATGTCCTTTCAAGATGTGAATTTGTGCCACGTGGTCAGATGGTAAACAAGGAAGTCTACCAGGGAATCTAGGTGTGCATGAGGGATGCTGTGCGCAGGAAGAGGCCTGAATTGTAAGAAAACCAGAGTTGGTTGTTGCATCATAAACATACGGCAGCTCATGCGTCTCTCCTTGTCTGCAGCTATCTAGTATTCCCACACTGAAAAACACGTTGAAAAGACGTCGTTACCGAACCATAGAGGAGACAAACCAGCGCGCCGTTCCACAAAATGTGTTCCAGGAGGCGTTCCAAAAATGGAAGAAACGATGAGAACTGTGTAATGCCAGTAGAGGAGACTATTTTGAAGGGGACAGTGCTTAAAATGTTGTACAATAAGCAATAAAGCTGATACAGCAAAAGTTCTGTTTTTTTTTTGAACACGTGTATATATATATACATGTTCGATGCTCGAAAAACTAAAGGCAATGTCTATCCAAATAAAGGAAGACATCGTCCTTAGGTCATTAAACTTTGAATATTAGAACTAGTCAATTCCAGACTTGCTTTGTTCCCAAATCTCGCAAGTGCAATATCCTGTGACCATTTTCCCAAAACTTATAATCAACAATCAATATTTATCCTCAATAAGCGCATTTGTTTCATTTTCTTTCTTCGCTATTCTATTCTTGCTTTTTCTGATTACCAGAGATCACAGGTCTACCGACATTAAGAATTCATTTTCAAAAAAAAAAAAGAATTAATTTTAAAAAGTAGGCCGGATAACAAACAAAAATGTAGACCTCTGGTTGAACTTACATAATTTGAAGATTTTGATAAAATAATATAGAATTTCGTGATAATGCTGGGAAAAAATTAAAAATGATTGAAACTTTTTTTTGTGGTAATTTTTAAAAAATATTAATTCATTTTTTATGACTAACTCCAGTATGATTTTATTTATAAACAGACTTTTTTTTGGGAGCTAATAGTGTCCTAATTTTAGAGTTATACCAAATTTTAATAACAATATATTATAGGCCTACCTTCGCCTTTTAGAAACCAAGTTATATTCCATAAATTTATATTTGCTGTGTTGTTCTTCTAATTTTTTTAAAACTTTATCTACATCACCACCATTTTCTTCCAAAGACATATAATGATCAACATCTTCCTAAAAAAAATAAAAATAAAAATTATTAATCTCTTAAGTGGGAAAACAGTTAAACTTCTCAAACCTAGAAAAGTTTTGTGCATTTTTTTGGGTAAGATTATATTTTATGAACATTTTTAGAAAAATAAAAGCAATGATTTTAAACCATCTATTTCCAGAAAGACACAGCTTTAGTTTCTAGTTAAATGTAAAGAAAATGTATTTGGAATAAACAAAACAATAAATTTTGCATTAGGGTATTTGAAGCTATTCCTTGGTATTTCCAAAAATGGCATCAGCTTTGCTCCATCACTTCTGGTTTTAGAGCTATAGAGAAAATTAAATTTTAATAGAAAATGTACTCAAAAGCTGTTCTAATTTTGAATTACCAAGATTTTTTTAAGGCATTACACCTTAAAAATATGCAGATAGATGAATTACATAGAAATATAAAGTTTCAGTCCAATCGGGGGTGATTTAGTGGTGCAAAACACGGCTAAAAGCTTAGAAAAATCGAATTTTTTTCAATTTTTTTTTAAACTTTGGACACCCCTAATTCAATTTGTTCCATCTCTGAATGCAAAAATATAATTTTACGATATTCTATAGTTATTTAGCTTTCCAAAAAACATATATTCGTTTCGTGAGAATCTGTTAATAATTAACGAAATTATAAACAAAATAAGTCTGGTGAAAAAAAAAACAAACTTTGGCTGTATATCTTTTAAGCGCTTTGCTCTCTCTCTCTCCGACAGTAGAGATAAGAATAAACTTTTAACTCTTCTTCTTCTGTCATCGCTTTATTCCCGCGATACCAGGTCGGAAGACCTCACTTTTTCCCATCAACCCCATCATGCGTTTTTCCGATCGGAAGAAATAGGACAGGCCGGCTCGTAGCACGGTCTGACGCCTGTTGAAAAGAGGAATGACGAGACAGACATACAAAGAACTGAAGGACTGCCTGTCCCAGCTCGGGCAGCTCGTGGTCGCCATCCACGTACCCACAAGATGTGGGCCCCTGAGCGATAGAATAAACTTTAAACTATTTAGATATATTTAACTATTTTGTTCATAATTTCGTTAAAAATTAATAGATTTTCATGAAGGAATGTTTTTTGGAAAGCTAAAGAACTATAGAATATTATAAATATATGGTTTTTGCAATTAGAAATAGAAGTTTTACAATTTTATTTAAGATTTTTAAAGTTTTATAGTTGATTTGTTTTTGTTTTATACCATTTGAACATATTAAATTATTTTAATTTTCTAAAAAAAAATTTTTTGCCCCCCCCCCTGATTCAAATTCGTTCCGGCGCCCCTGCATGAGTAGGTATTGATATATCGCCCCCACTCTCCACTCATGCGCTATCAGGCCTGCTCTTCGAATTACATGTGTGAATATTATTTAATATATGAGGTTTGCGTTAATTGAGTTTATAAAAAATCTTTTGAAATGTAAAAAAAAAAAGCTTTTAGGGGAGTCCAAAGTTAAAAAACTGGAAAAAATTCGATGTGACGAGTTTTGCACCACTAAATCTCCTCCGATTGGACTGAAACTTTATATTTCTATGTAATTCAACTATTGGCATATTTTTAAGGGGTAACGCCTTAAAAGAATCCAGGTGATTCAAAATAAAAGCCGCTTTAGATCACATTTTCTAGTAAAATTTAAATTATATCTCTAATTTTTGGAATCAGCGCTAGCCAAATACCAAGGAATAGCTTCAAATACCCCGGCACAACGCAACACTGGAACGCAACAAAAAAAAGGTCTTTTTGTTCCCCTGTGTAATTTATTATATATTAATTTAGCACCATTTCATCTTATAGCATTTATAGTTTAAATTAGCATACATTTATAATATGTATTTTTGCTTTTCTTTTAAATATTTTAATTATTAGAGGACAGCGATCGTCGTTTCCCAATCATACTCTCGTAATGGGTGAGTAAAGACTATTCAATGCCTTGTGAGCAATTTTAAAAGTTTTTGGTCTAGAAATTCAATTCATTAAGATTTTAAACACAATAATTGATCATTAATAATTTTGTACAAGAAACATGCTTTTAGTATATATATATATATGTAATACAAAATGTGCTCTATAATTAAAAACTCCCATAATAATAATAATACAAATCACAAAATCTTTAATAAAGGGATTGATAGAGTCGATTTTGGTGTGCTCAATCCAATTAATCTCACAATTTCTCAATAATTGATGATGTCAAAGAGAAATGTCATGAATGAAATGCATTCTAACTAGTGTAAAAAATAGTTGCCAGACGTCCTACTCCTAATACTTTACAAAATATATTATTATAAAATATTAACCTATTTATTTTTTAAAATATATATTAAATGATTACCACAAATGGAGCTTCAGGAATTCCGGCGTATGATTTCTTTTCTTTATCTAATGCAACTTCTTTTTCAATTTCTTTTTCCATTTTTTTAATATGAATATTAAGAATTAAGTCATAAAATAATTGTCAATTATTGTCTAAAATAAAGAAATAAAAAGTGAAATTAGTTTTATATGAAATAATATAATAAAACCTAATTTCTAAATAGCAATGCCTTATAAGGTAACCAAAATAAAAAAATGAATTTGTATTACCCTAAAGAAAATTTATAAGCAAATTCTTTTTCGATTTATATTTAATAATGGAAATAAATTGATAATCAATATTTGTATACTTATTTTCTCTATAATTTTATTAAAAATACGAGAAAGTTTAATGAATTGTTTGTTCGCGAATAAAGAACAGAGCTACCAACTGCGTAAAGTAAAATATTAATCAATTTTTAAAATTAAATTATTTAAATGTTAAAAATAAAATATACCAGTAAAACAAAAGTTGGTCTCAGCTGTTGAAAAAGTTATTAAAATATTACTTATTTAATTAATTTGTTATAAAATTATTTAATTTTAAATTTGTTTGGTTGGTTTTTACAAATGAAAAAAATATTTAAAATTTTAAATTCATTTATTATTTTACTTTTAATTTTTAATTGTAATTATTCATTGATTATAAATATTATATTATTGTAATAAAAAAAAATCATATATATAAAACCAATTACAAATGACCTTGGTGTATAAGTAAAATAAAAATAGAAAATATACCTGATTACAACAATCAATTAAAAGAAAAATAAAGCAAACGTGTGGGGTCGTGTGACCCCCGCCAGGAACGAAGTTCTTCACGCCTTTTTTTCAACTTTGAATATAATTTAATATGAATATTATTTTAAAAAGAATCGGCGGAACAGATGCTTTTTTAAAAATAAATTCTTTTCTTTTTTAAATAATATGGAAAGAGATAGAGAGAAAGATAATTCTCTAGAGCTGGGGGGGGAGGGGTGGCGTCCTAGCCAAAGCGCTAGGGCGCTGTAACTCATTTTTGTTACTGCTGCTTTTTGTTACGTGACGTTTTCTGTCAATTCATCCTCCCGGGACCAAAGAGTATATTATAAAAATAAGCAAAAAAACTCTTAGCTAATTTGTTTTCAGGTCTTTTTCGGCATGTAAGGCCATTTAGAACCATCCCTGTTTATTTCAAGTGGAAACGGGGGTTCTTTGAATTAAGTTGTCTTTTTTAAGTATATATGAATGCTCCATCTTATCTTTCCATGGAACCGAGGTAACAACAACAAGTTAGCAAGATTGTTTCAGCATTATCGAAATGGCTATTCCACAAGCAAGTATGCTTAAGGTAACCGGCCTTTAATCTTTAATTTTGAATTGGAAATTAATATTTGATTATATTATTATATAATATAAGCAAAGTATTCGAATTATATAGTTTTAATTGAAGTTTTTATATTATCATTTTTCCAAGTCCAAATAATAATTACACAATGCTTTTTTCTATGGTATGGTCAAAATTTGTTTTAATATTTTCTTTTTCTAAAAGTTCAAAATTAATTGCTTAATAACAGTTTATTTTAAAATTAATTTTGAATGATAATATAAATTTAGACTTCTAAACATATAATTTTTTTTTTTTTTCTTTTTCAGGATAAAGTTCAATTGCTTTTTGAGGACAAATGGCCCATGATGCGGCCTACTGTCCTCAAGTTACTTCATCAAGAGCCGATCTCACACGATGAATGGAATGGACTTTTCTATGAGGTTCACCTTGTTTGTCTTTGGGATGAAAAAGGCCCTCTCAAAATTAGAGATGCATTACAAGAAGATATTATGGATTTTATTAAACAGGCACAATTGGTAAGTGATTTTTACAAGTAAAATATACAAACTGCCCCCATCTTTTAGAACATTTCTAACGAACCAATTTAGTTCTTATTTGACAAACTTCTTCTTTGGTTTCCAGGATGATAAGCTAATTTGGGGTTGTTTTGTGGGGAACATTTGAAAATGAAAACAAAAATATAAACTGCACCTGAAGTTATTTAATTTTAACTAGTATCTATTCTCTATACATATGTCACAATTTTATTTTTCAGCGAGTGTTATCTCATATGGAAGATCAAGCTTTATTAAAAGCTTATATAGCTGAATGGCGTAAATTTTTTACTCAATGTGATTATCTTCCTACACCTTTTCGACAATTAGAGACTTCGTTAGCAGGAAAAAATAATAATGCAGTGCAGAAGAAGTTACAAGATGACAGTACAGTTAGAAAGGTTTTTATTCATTTTTTAATTTATTTTTAATCACAAATCCAAAAAAAGCAATTTATAAAGCATTTATAAATAAACTTTTTTTCCAAATAATTTGATTTGATTTTTTAATTAATCCATTAATTCTTTTTCTTATCAATCACAAATAATTTTGCTCTAAGAAACATATATATATATATATATCTACACAGTTAATCTTAAAAATGTTTATTTTTTATTTAACAAATTTATGTGATGTTTATTTGTTGGTGGGCCAAACGTCATAAATGTCAAACCCGTTATATTTACTGTCAAAAATTTGACATAGGCGATTTTTTTAAAAAGTTATTGTTTGACAGAGACAAATAAAACGGATCACAGCCTCTAGTGGACTTCAGTGTATGAAAATTAAGGAAATGGGATCATCGACAGTGAATGGGACTCCAGACCAAGGCGCTTAGAGACAATAAATGCCGGTATAACACGATAATGGAATTAAGATGGAAAAAATCACGCGAGTTTCTAAACATCTTGCGATCACCGCTGCAAATATCGTCACTATGTGACACAAAAGATAATTTGGTATCAGAGACAACGCCAATGACCCTAGACTCCACTACTATAGATAATATGACATTATTTATGAAATACAAATAAAATGGTAATTTTTCGGGGTCAAAATTATGCCTTACTTAATTGCTTCTCTCTTATCAGGGCCTCCATTAAATTATGCCGAAACGTGACAAGTAGAAAACACAACCAAAAGTAAGAGAGAAAATTGTGACATGTGCCACCAGTTACGCCAGATTTTTCTAAGTTTATTTCCAATTTGTCTATGCTTTGGATATCAGAAATACGTAAAATGGACGATTTATAAAGAAAATTGGATGACGTTGATGTCGGAAATGAGTTATGGAGATGACGCAAAAAATAAAAAGAATTCGGACGGTTTTGTTGGTGAATGACATGAATTTTAATATTTGTTGATGTGTTTGAGAATCTAGTGGAATGGTTCAAAAAGAAGAACACCGATGCCAGGCGCTAGAGATCGCGGGTTCAATCCCAGGGGACACCAACAAACATACTCACATAAATTCTTAAATATTTCTATGACTATCAAGTCCGAATTAAGGGATTTATTGAATATTAATATTTTATTCAAAAAAATAGATCTCGAAAAATATTTAAATGTTCATTTTTTCAGCTTGTTTGTGATAATTTGTTGGTTTATTTCAGTTAATGTTAGATAGTTGGAATCAAAGTATATTTAATGATATTAAACGAAGATTGCAAGATTCAGCAATGAAATTAGTACATTCGGAACGAAACGGAGAATCTTTTGAATCCCAACTTGTTATAGGTGTTCGTGAATCCTATGGTAAATATATATTTATTTAATTTAACAAACGTGGTTAATATTTGAATATTTTCATTTAATGTTCCAATTTAACTCTTTTAATTATGTATATTTTTTTTTTTTTTATTATTAATCCATTAATTTTTAGTAAATCTTTGCTCTAATCCCGAGGATAAATTGCAAATCTATAGAGATAACTTTGAAAGAGCTTATATCCAAGCAACTGATGCGTTTTATGTATTAAAAGCTCCTCAATATTTACAAGATAATGGTGTTCAGAATTATATGCAATATGCCGAAAATAAACTTCGAGAGGAAGAAATAAGAGCTCGAAAATATTTAGAACCTTGTGGAAATTCTGTTCAATTGGTAAATTATTTTTCTTACTTTTTTTTTTTTTTTTTTTAATATAGATATAGCAAATTTTTATATTAAATTTTTTTTTTAAACAGTTGGTTGAATGTTGTGTCAATGCTCTAGTATCCTCATTTAAATCGACAATATTGAGCGAGTGTCCAGGAATGATTAGAGCAAACGAAACTAAAAGTATGTATCAGTTTATATATATATATATATATATTTTTATAAAAATTAATAATGTAATATTTGGATAGTTCTCTTTCTCGATGGTTTTCTTATACCTTCATACACTATTATTCCCCGAATGTGTTTATAAAAGCTTTTGTGGTTTGTATTAATATTATTAAGGGAGATTTTAATTATAGACCAAAGTTGTATTAGTTATATAGATGGATAGATTATGGATTTTATACGACGTCAGCGCCATCTACAGTCATTTCTATGAAGTTAGACACAAACTTCTGCGCCATCTACATTCAATCCCATGAAGTTGGACACAATCATCAAAGCCAGTGTTTACACAAAAAGCACAATATTACAATAAGTTTTTTGAGCCCTCGGGGCTTGGTGTAGAGGTTAGAGTGCTAACCTCGTATACCAAAAGTCGCGGGTTCGGACCCCAGGCAGTCCAATGATTTTATTTAAGCTATTTGGATACCAAATGACTTAAATAAGAATGCCTGGACCCCCAATATATATATCAATCAATAACGGATATCGTAAAAGGCTTAAATGGCTTGAGTTGCTGAAAAGACTGTGTGAATGTGAATGAGAAAAAAGTGTCAGTGTTTTAAAAAAAAAAAGTTATTTTAATTTGATTTTTTAACATCTCAATCATTAGTGTCAGACTGGACACGTTGTGGTTAGTCTGAAGAGTAACTCTCATGGGAATGATACTGAGGTGGGTTCCCGTTTCCTTCCTCAGGAGGAGGCATCTCAAATAGAGTTGGATAATTTATTGCCATGAGGTGGATTTGATCTCGAGTTGTATTCAACTCAGGATTATAAGCTTAGCTGCTTTATCCCCTCGGCTAATCGCCTCCCCACTTTTTTTTAACATAGATGATACAAAATATTATTAAATTATTCCGATAATATAATATATTACAATAATCAAACCTTAATAACCAATTAACATTTTTCTCATTCAACACAATGTTCCACATTTTATTAAGCCCATATCCATCTTATATTTGGATGTTTATTAATTTCTATAGACTCTTTGATATTTCTTTTCAACCAATCATTTTCAACGTGAAGTGTTTTGACATTGTCTAAATTTATTTTATGTTCACTTGTTTGGGCATGTTCAGCAATTTATATTTTTAATAAATAATTAATACAATATGTGGTCTATAATTAAAAAATTCTATAATAATACTATTATTCAACGTAACGTCGAAAATTCAAATAGTTTTTTAATTTATGTTCTCTGCGAGTTCACACATAAAGACATAATGCCCAAAATTACTTTTTTTGAACTTGGGAGGGGAAACCTTCAAAATCTCGAGATCCAATTTTTTGACGATTACAATACATTATTTATTTATATATTCTTCGAATACGAGAAGGCAAAACAGCCACATCTCATATAATTAATTAAATATTACTTTTATTTTCAGAGCTTCAATTACTTTTCAAATTAATGGACCGAGTTCCAGATGGAGTAACTCCAATGCTCTCAGATCTTGAGGAACATATCATAAGTTCGGGTCTTGCAGATATGATTGCTGCCGCCGATATAATTACTCAAGTAAATAGCTTTTGAATTTCTTTTATTATCCATATTTTATATAATATAAATTGTTTATAACAAATTTTTTTTTTTTAGGATTCAGAGAAATATGTAGACCGATTGCTTACTCTTTTCCGACAATTTTCAATTTTAGTTCGTGATGCATTCGGAGATGATCCCCGATTTCTCACTGCACGCGATAAAGCTTATAAACACGTTGTAAATGATACCAGAGTTTTCCGATTGGAATTACCTCCACCGAGAACTACTAGCGGTACCACTACGACAGCCCCAACAGGATTTGGAGCAACTGGGCCGAAATCATTACAGCCGGAATCCAAATGTCCGGAATTATTAGCCAATTATTGTGATATGTTATTACGTAAAACACCTTTGAGTAAAAAACTTACATCGGATGAAATTGAAACGAAACTAAGAGATGTGGTAAGAATTTATTTTTACAATTCACCAGTGGCGTAACGTTTTTTAGCTGCGCCCCCCCGCAAACCTTTATTTCGGGCCCCATTATTAGACCTTACAAAAAATATTTTTAAAATACAATATATCCCTGAACCCTGATGGCCCGGGCCCTTTCAAAGACAAATTTTCATTAATATTTTTTTTTTTTTAATAGGAGAATTAAATTCACAAGGTTTTCTGTTTCAATAATATATTAATTTGATATTAACACTTTATACGTATTTCGACACCATATGTGTCATCTTCAGAAGCGAATTACATACTGAAGATGACACATATGGTGTCGAAATACGTATAAAGTGTTAATATCAAATTAATATATTATTGAAACAGAAAACCTTGTGAATTTAATTCTCCTATTAAAGCAAAATGTTTCAACTAGAGCCAACGGTTACCTGTTTAAAATTAATATTTTTTTTTTTGTATCTAAATTTTTTCGTTTTTACCGGAGCCCTGAGGAGACAGTTTTTTAGCCCGACCCGGCCCGTGGGCCCCCCAAGGTCCGGGGCCCCCCGCATCGCGGGGTCTGCGGGGGCGTACGTTACGCCACTGCAATTCACACATTTTTTTATGTCAAGATATGAAATTCATATTTTTTTTTTTAGCTTTTGGTATTGAAATACGTTCAAAATAAAGATGTCTTCATGCGTTATCATAAAGCTCATTTGACAAGACGTTTAATATTAGACACATCAGCTGATTCGGAAAAAGAAGAATTTATGGTTGAATGGTTACGTGAAGTTGGAATGCCTGCCGATTACGTTAATAAATTGGCGAGAATGTTTCAAGATATTAAAGTATCAGATGATTTGAATCAACAGTTCAAAGAAAGATACAGATCTACAAAAGGATCTATAGCAGGTGTGAAATAATATAGTTATAATAAAATGTGCGGATTCTAGATATGAAATGGAAGAGGTAGGTGCCTCTCCGGCGAGAGAAAAAACGTATCTATTAAAAAAATTCGTTTCTTTTTAATTTCTTTTAAAGAAATTTGTCAAGATGTATAAAATATTATGTCTAGGATTAGTATAGATTAGAATTATTTTTTTCTTCTATCTTATAATGTTGCATGTATGATAATTTTTTCAGATAGCAATTCTGAAATCATTACGATAAGATTTTAAGATATGGCTTAGGAACTGCTACCTTGAAAAAATTATCATACTACTAAAATACATACATTTTTTGACAAAACGATCCGTATTCGATTTACAAAGTTTAATTGTCTGATTGAGATGAAGGAACTGGTTTTTACTTTCTCTTACCTCTATATATGGTAATATATATAGAGAGAAAGTATTGGATTCATGTCAAAAATTCGATGTCGAGATTTTGACGGATATACACGTTTTGAGGTCCCCTGAGTCCAAAAAAGTGGATAAAATTCGAAACATCTCAAATAGAAATTGAGGCGTTTCTAATTTCTCTTACATATATTAGAGAGAAAGTAAGTATTGCGATTATGTTAAAAATTCGATGTCGAAATTTTGATGGAAAAATGTTTTAAAGTCCTTTGAGTCCAAAAAAATGGATCACGATCTGTCTGTGTATAACGATTTTAAGCATGAAAGAATTGAGCTACGAGATTGAAATTTTTTATATATATTAGATACCCTCCCAGATACTCAAAGCTTTTGAACGAAATCGGCCTTTACTGAAGTACTTTTTTAGTTTTTTTTCGAAATTCACAAAATCTGCGATTAAAATTCATAATTCAATTATTTTTTAGATCCCCTTTAAAATGTATATTTTCATTTTTCCCTGAAAATTGTTTGAAGCACACTTTACAGATGTACTATTTCAGATATTTTCAATTAATTTTCCGGCTCTTCCTTCCATTGAGCAAATGTTAAATTCCTATGGGGATTTGCATGTTAATTTCGATTCAAAAGGGGGTCCTCTTTGGAACTTTTTACTTATTGTGTATAAAATATCCAAAAAAGAGATTAAAATTTTGGAAAATAACATAGTTTATTTCAAACAGTCATCATTTAAAATGTAAGTTTTGCACACAAAAAAATCTGGCGGGACAAGCACAGTACACAACTTTCGATTTCCAAAGGTAAGAGAATGTTGTGAGCTGTGCGGCCAGTCACACCAGATTTTTTCTCTTGGGCTCTGATTTTCCCTTCCATGAAATATAGCTTATTTATAGTATTTAAGCTCTTATATAAATATATGAAACTATATGTGTTTTAATTTTCATCTTCAATCCAAATTTTTAAATTTTATCTCTATTCATTATAATTCCATTTTTCAGATTCTATAAATATTAAAATTTTGAATGCCGGTGCGTGGGCTAGAGGCTCTGAAAGAGTAACTGTTTCCCTTCCTTTGGAATTAGAAGATTATATCCCTGAAGTAGAAGATTTTTATAAAAAGAAACATAGTGGGCGCAAGCTTCAGTGGTATCATCATATGAGCAATGGAACAGTAAGTATTAAGATTTTTTTTTTTTTGTTTAATTTATTTATTTATTTTTTTTCGCCCTTGATTTATAGATTACTTTTTCAAATGCCATTGGTCGATTCGACATCGATGTAACAACTTTTCAAATGGCTGTTTTATTTGCTTGGAATGAAAGGCCTTGTGAAAAAATCCCATATGAAAGTTTAAGATTAGCAACTGAATTGCCGGATCCTGAACTTAGAAGAACTCTCTGGGTGTGTAGGCCTAAATATCATTTATTATTTACTCAAATTTTCAATACTAATTCTAATATTTATTTTATATAGTCGATGGTAGCTTTTCCTAAATTAAAGCGACAAGTAATTCTCTACTCGCCTGAAGTACAATCTCCAAAAGACTTTGACGAGAATACTATATTTTGGATTAACCAGGAATTTGCTCTAATGTAAGTAAGCTTAAATTCTAGTTTGAATTTTTAAATTGTTGTAATATCTATCTTCCAGTAAACAAAATACCTCAAAAATTATTTCACAGCATTTTTACTTTCTCTTACCTCTATATATGTCAATATATAGAGAGAGAAAGTATTGGATTCATATCAAAAATTCGAAGGGTTTGATGGATCTACACGTTTTGAGGTCCTCTGTGTTCGAAAAAGTGGTTTTCGCAACATGGTCTGTCTGTGTGTGAGTCTGTGAACAAAATATCTCCAAAACGAAAAGAGTTAGGAGGTTGAAATTTTATATTTAAGTTAGGCACCCCCATGGGATGCGACACGAAGATTTTGAACAAAATCGTCCAAAGAGTACTAGTACTTTACTGATGCACTTTTTCAGTTTTTTTTTTTTTATTTTCTCAAATTTCGCTCTAATATATCGGCGGAAACTAAATATATGTCAACACAAAAATCTGGAGTGACAAGTACAGAATACAACTTTCGATTACCGAAGGTAAGTGAAAGTTGTGTGCTGTAGGACTATCACACCAGATTTTTACTTTTTTTTTTAATGGGTTTAAATATTTCCCTAATTAAAAATAAGAATTTGAATATAAAAATTTTTTAAAGAAAAATAAATCCTCTTTAATATGAGATTTATTCATAATTAAACAATTTAGAGAAGTGATTACTGTATTAAAATTTTTCTTATTTTTAGAAAAAATGGAAAAGTTCAAAGGAGAGGTCGATTAAGTTTGGTTGGTCGCCTTCAATTAAGCACTGAACGAAGTAAAGCAGAAGATAATGAGTCGATAGTACAATTGCGAATTTTACGAGTGCAGGTACGTTAAAATAATATAATACAGTATATTAAACAAATAAGAAAATTCTCAAAAATTAAATAAATTAAAATGATTGGTTTATTCGAAAGAGGTCAACTGTTAAAGACTAAAGGATTCGGGTTGTTCGGAAAGTCATTTCGTTTTTTCCAACAATGAACTTAATTGTATTTTTTCACAGCTAACTTCACACAATAGGGACCTTTGCGCCAACTAGTGGCAATCATCTTAATTAGTAGGGGGATTTGTTAAATATTTAACATGTGATTTATTTTTGAATAATTATTAATAAAATATATTGAGATTATTTGAATTATGTGGA
This sequence comes from Euborellia annulipes, assembly GCA_023213315.1. Classification (NCBI taxonomy): domain Eukaryota; kingdom Metazoa; phylum Arthropoda; class Insecta; order Dermaptera; family Anisolabididae; genus Euborellia; species Euborellia annulipes. Next base: position 216,929 of record JAKCPI010005853.1, read on the forward strand.
CTTCAAGAAAAAATTGCTGTATCCGTGGCTGTAATAATACATCACTTCAGAAACCTGAAATGGATGTGAAAGTGAAATTTTATAAATTTCCAGATAGCCGCATGGAAAATAGCAAAACGTAAACAGTGGATAAAAACAGTAAAAAATTATGTGCAAGTCCAAAATTAATTTAAAAATAGTAAAATATTAAAATGAATTTTTAGATTAAACTCGACGCATGTAAAAAACTCATTTTAATAACCAAGTTCTTAATAATGACATTTATTATCTTAAAACTTTTTTTCGATTTCAGAGAAAACTCAAAAGACTGGGTACCAAATAAAAATACGAGAATTTCTTGGCTTTATTGAAAAAAATAATAAATTTAAAGTAGAAATGTATTAAAATAATTAGTAATAATTTACATCTGATTTTGTTTTTTTCAGGAGGCTATTATAAAAATATTAAAAATGCGTAAACGAATTTCTAATGCCCAATTACAATCGGAACTTGTAGATATGTTAAAGAATATGTTTTTACCTAGTAAAAAATTAATAAAAGAACAAATCGAATGGTTAATAGAACACCGTTATATGCAACGTGATGAAGAGGATTTAAACGGTTTTATATATATGGCGTAAATTATTCATCAATAAATACAAACAGCACGTGATTAAGTTAAAACATATTCAATTGCCGAATACCATAGAACTTTGTTTCTTAGTGATTTTTAATTAAGTTAACAGAGATTTGGTTTGGCTTTTTTTTTGATGGATTTTAGTTTTTAAACGATATTTTTTTAAATTATTGACTTACCATGTATATCTATATAATTATTTTTAAATGTTGGAACAGAATTTTATACATTATATGATAATTGTTACTTATTACAAATCTAGAACGCATTTTAAATAATTTCAGTGCCATAAAATACATTATATGCGCCTTGAGCTATAGGTAGGGGGTCGCATTCCCTCCTAGGCGAAGTATTTAGATACCAATCAATTGAAATAAATAGACGTAGGGGTCTAAATGGCCTCAGATGCCGAAAAAGACCTTAAACAAAAAAAAAAAGTACATTATATCAATTATACCTTTTGTCTAATTTTATTTGTGCGATTTAGGTAAAAATGTTTTAAATTTTATCTTATACCTTAATAGAAGATAAAAAATTTCTCTGCTAAGAAAAAAAATTTTATTCAACATTTTCTTGGTTGGATTGTGTTTGATTTAAATTTTTTTCTTTGCAAATGTCCATATAAAATTTTATTTGAAAAAAAAAAATATTTATTTAATTTAATTGCATTTTGAATTTGTATTTCAAATGCTAAATTACCTCCATTTCAAAGCTTGCCAAAAAACTTGTTTTTAATAAAAGAGTTGTTTCTGTTTAATTGTAATTGTAAAAATTTCTGGCACTCATTCTGTGGCCGTCCCTAAATACACCCAAACAGCTTGGAATTGCAGCAATCTGCCAATCTTGCACAATATTGCAGCTCAAACAACAATATTCCTGCAAGTTACAAAGAGGCAGACATAGGAATATTGGAGCAATGTTGCTGCAATATTGTCAATATTTTGCAAGATTTGCAATATTCCAAGCTGTCTGGGCAATTTAGCTTCAAATCACAAACAGGTCTATTCTTTAGGGAAAAACTTGAACTTTTAACATCTGAAATCAGCGTTATTATTATTATTATTATTTCTTCCATAGACACTCGAAAGTGTGTGGAATATACAGAACTAATATTCATTTTAACACCTCCTTGTATCAAATTGCTATTCTGTAACGTTAAAGTTAACATTTAGTCGATAGTGTTAAAAATTAATGTCTAGGGGATGCCTTTAATATTTTAACCCCGTATTTAATGGATAAAAATGGCGTCTTTAACCTAAAAAGTAAGGTTATGATTTTAATAGCTTTGAGATAAAAACAACATGTTAACTTCGCTGTTTGAAGATAATAAAGCTATTCTTTTATTAACGCTGGTGTTATTACTTTACTTTTGAACAATCAATTTAAGATGTTAAATTTTAACGTCTGTTTTTAGAGAATAGACCTGAAAGAATGTTACCTCTGTGACAATGTTCATTTGTTCGTTGTAATTTTTTACAAATAAATCACAGTTAAACAGAAAAACAAGTCTTTTATTAATTATAACAAATGTGAAAGCCTAAATACCAAAAAAAGACTTGTTAGCTTATATATTTACTTGTATATATAATCTCCGCTCGTGTGCTTAGATTATTGAGTTATCAGTGAAGGAGAAATAAATAAAATTTCGTGGTCCCCCTGCGGGTAATCCATGGCCCCCTAGGGGGCCGCGGCCCACTTCTTTAAGAAGCACTGATATAGAGGAATATTTGTTGGAACAAGAACAACATTTCTAGTTTCAGACTAACTTCATGGTTTTAAATTCTTTTAACATAAGTCTAATTCGAATCTTCCAAAATAATGCCAAGGAAGAAACAATTAATACACTTTGGAGAAAAATACCGAATAAAATTTTTCTCTACTGCCAATATAGCATTTATTTATTAACCAATCATAATTATACATTTATATTAATTGGACTTAATTCAAGAGCCTGAAGAAAGTCACTAACATACACCGAAATGTCGCTCTAGTGTCAATAAATAATTTTCCCCTATTTCATCTTGCATCCATTTTGAATCTTTTATTTAAAATTTATTCGCCGACGTTTCGATCGCCAATCACGACCTTCATCAGGGCCCAATATCGGTGAATAAAAATTAAATAAAACATTTTTACTTTCTCTTACTATATTATGTTAATATATAGGGAGAGAAATTCATGTCAAAATTCGATGTCGAGATTTTGATGGATATACACGTTTTGAGGTCTCCTGTATTTCGCGACATGATCTGTCTGTGAACAAAATATCTCAAGAACGAAAAGAGCTAGGAGGTTGAAATTTTATATTTAAGTTAATTAGCCCACTGGGGGGTAACACGAAACTTTTGAACAAAATCGTCCAAAGAGTACTAGTACTTTACTGATGCACTTTTTCTCGATTTTCTCAAAATTCGTTCCAACGATTTTGATTGAAATTTAAAAATCAATTATTTTTTAGATGCTTTTTAAATCTTCAGAGCCATAAAACATTAAGTTTATCCTATTTCATCAAACCTTAATTTCTCAAAAACAATTTGCAATTTTTTTCATTTATTAGAAATCTCGCAACGTTCTATAAATTTGAAAATATCACGCGACCTGACTATTAAACGTTGACCACGAAATAAATCGTATTTATTTATAACAAAATAAAAAATCTCTAAAACAATTTTTTATTACATATTATGTGTCGATTTTTTTTATTTAAGCTACAGGCCAGCCTTAAACATTAATTTCTAAATCTATTGTAAATATTTTTAATGAAATTTGTGCAATCCAAACTTCTCCCCTGTAAACAAGTTTAAGCAGGAGACAAAAATAAACTTAATTAACTTTACTATAAAAAATATATATGTCATAATATTTTGTAAGAATCTGACCAAATCTCTGTTAAATTCTATAAGCTTTAAAGACTTTTTTTTGAAGCATTCAAATAATTCTAAATTATTCATGAATGTTTCTTTCACTGTTTTTTTTATTTTTATTAAATTTCTGCTAATATCAAGCAAAGAACCTATTATACAATAAAAAAAATCAATAAAAACTTATAAAAATAATAAATATTTCGATTAAATTGGTGTTGGTTATAAGATGATGCTGTTTATAGTAAAATGATAAATGAAATTGTCACTTGATTTTCAAATCTGTTTCTATGAATATAAAGAGTTTGACAATTTTTTTTTTATTTACTATATAAGTATCTGAATGAATGTTCGCGTGCGTTTATGATAATGAATGAATATCGAAGATGTAAGTCATATTTTGTACATATAAATATTAATTGATTAAAAAAAAAATTCTTGTAAATAAAATACATTAAAATTTATTAAAAAAATGTTTTTTAAATAAATTTTTTCCCTAATGATTAAGGCTCTTTAGGAGGCAAGTTTCGCATGTTTTTGCCGATAAGATGGCGCTAGGGGTCTTAAAAGTTTTTTTTTTTTTTTTAAAGAAAAAAAAACATTCACACTTTTTTCTCATTCACACTCCCATTCACACACACATTTATACAGTCTTTTCGGCATCTGAGGCCATTTAAGACTTTGACGATAACCGTTGTAGAGAATATATCTATTATTGGGGTCCAGGCATTCTTATTTAAGCCATTTGGTATCCAAATGGCTTAAATAAAATCATCGGACTGCCTGGGGTCCGAACCCACGATGTTTGGTATACGAGGTTAGCACGCTAACCTCTACGCCAAGCCCCGAGGGCTCTTAAAAAGTTAACCAAAAAGCCCAACTATTTGGGAAATTTGCCAACAGATGGCTGGACTATATTTAATTTCATGTATTTGTTTGATTTTCGTGTATCTTTTAATAATGAATAGTTTATAAATATTATTATATATTTATATCAGCATAAAAATATATTTAGGCTTATAAGTGATCTGATAATGCCGGCTGTTTGACAAGCATGCCATCTTTTGCAAGAGTGCTCAACTATTTGGCCGATAATTTTTAAATAAATAAGAAATTTATTTTTTACTTTGTCACCATTTCATTTAATTATTATATGTTGAATATTAATGATTTTTTTTAAATATTTTGTTCGGAAACGGGACATTTTTGTAGAGAAACCGAGAAAGAGGGCAAAACGCCTCCAATTAAACAAGTTTACGATGTCAAAACACCCAGCAAATTTACAATTCATATACTTTCGAACCCGAACATCGGGAATAATGAGGCCAGGAAAGAAGAAGAAATAATTTCTATGGAAACTAGTGATATTTTCTTAATCAGCATAAAATGTCAGATCACAGGTGCATTATCAGTGAAAGCAATTCAATTAGTGATGTGAATTTTTTGTATAGGTCTGGCAATATATCTGTTTTTTGAAGAAGAATGCAGCCAATAAAATTTCTTTATTGAGATTAGCCCACGGCTAACGTTTCGGTCCAGATCTGTTGATATGGACCATCATCCAAACATAAAGAAACTTTATTGGCTGCATTCTCGAAAATCAAAGGGGGTGGGGTGATTAATTAATAAATCCTCTTTAGCGCTCCCTACCCCACAAAAAATAAAAAATTCCTCATTTTTAATAAAATTGTCTTGATTTTCAATTTCTTAAAACTTTTGCTTTCCTCCCACCAGCAGACAGGTCTTGGTTTCGCTAGTGAGGGTCTAGAATATTTTATTTTAGTTTTATTTAGTAGTTATTTAGTTTATCAATAAAAAAAGGCACTGTTCCTATTATATATTTGAACATGTTTTTTATATTTGAATGTATATAATATTATTTATATATATATATTTATTTATTTATATTATATACAGAGCAGAACAATTAATATTTTCAACAAATTTACAAAAAAAGAAAATACAATGCTACAACAATATGTACAGCCGTTACTGGCGTCGTTACAAAGCCTTAACATAGGAATAAATTATTTAACAACAATGAACAGATCGATTGTTAAATATCTAGCCTCTATTTTAATAAGTATATTTTCAAAAGTACTTTAGTTTTTATAGAGTTTGAGCTAGAATGAAAAAATTCTTGCTTATTAGGTCGGTCCAACAGTTTTTTTTTTTTTTTTTTTTTTTTTTCGTTTTTAAATTTCTATATAAAATATGGAATTTCTACTTTTTCTAATTGTTTTTTTGTTTATTAAGCAAAAAATAAATTTAGCCACATTAAAGGCTCTGGCCATTCAACGATATGTGTTCTCTATAGTCTATTTGTAGCGACTATAATTTTCATGAACCTAACACTCCCTTCGTTAAGCTTAATTCTAAATTTGATATTATCCAGCTCCTTTTTTTAAAAAATTACAATATCTCATGAATAACTAATTTGTAAAAACATAACTATTTTTTATTGATTCACAAAGAGATTGCAAGAATTGCTAAATCGATGAAGGATCATCCTTGATTTGGTTGAAGGTAGAAAGACTGTAAAATCCTTTTACAATTTTTTCACTCTTCTAATCTCTACTATCGATTACGAGGTCAACATGATTTTGAGGTCGGGGTATTTTGAGCTATTCCTGGATATTTGGGTAGCGCTGATTCCAAAAATGTCATCAGTTTTGCTCAATCACCTCTAGTTTTAGGAGGAAATTAAATTTTAATAGAACATGTGCTCAGAAGAGGCTCTTATTTTGAATTTTCTAGGTTTTTTTCAAGATGTTCCTCCTTAAAAATGAGCAGGTTGTTGAAATACATAGAAATATAAAGTTTCAGCCCAATCGGAGGTGGTTTTGTTGTGCAAAACTTGGCTAAAAAGAAAAAAAAAAATATAAATTTTTAGTTTTTTTTTAATTTGGACTCTCCTAAATCGATTTTTACCATCTCCGAATGCAAAAAAACATATATTTCTAATTCTTAAGCTTTCCAATAACCATTCAATCGTGAAAATCTATTAAATATTAACGAAATTATGAACCAAATATTTATCCAAGTCAGGATTCAGCGCTATCCATATTCCAAAGAACAGCTCTCTCTAACTTCTAAGCAAAACACATTTGTACTATTTTGTTTATAATTTTGTTAATAATTAACAGATTTTCACAAATGAATTATTTTTGTAAAGTTAAAGAACTATAGAATATCGTAAATATATGTTTTTTGCATTCAGGGATGGTAAAAATCATTTTAGGGGTGTCCAAATTAAAAAAAAAAAAAACTGAAAAATTCGATTTTTCTAAAATTTTAGCCAAGTTTTCCACCATAAGACCACCTCCGATTGGGCTGAAACATGTAATTAATCGATCTGCATATTTTTAAGGGATAATGCCTTAAAAAAATCTAGAAAAATTCAAAATAAGAGCCTCTTTAGAGCACATTTTCTATTAAAATTTAATTTCCTAAAGGTGTTGGAGAAAAACTGATGGCATTTTTGGAATCAGGGCTACCCAAATACCCAGGAATTAATTTCAATACCCCAAAAAAAAGGTTTTGTTTTTGTAGACTTGTGTAATTTTAAGGCTTATTGAACGATTCTTGCCATCTCTTTGTCAGTTAACGAAAGGTCAGCCTAGGTCCGGAAATCGACCAGTGTGGCATAGAGAAACTTCTCAATGGAAAATAAAAGACTGGGGTACGATTTCCGGCTATAATCTTTTATTAAATGATAACTAGATGTTTATAAAAAAAAGGGCAAAAGTGCTAATTGGCCGTTATTTAATTAAAAAAAAGGGAATGAAGGTTATAAATAATGAGATGATGTCTTAAAAATCAGTTTGCCTGATTTTAAGGAAGAGCAATGTTTTCCCTCTCTCTTTTGAAAAAATATTTACACTTTTATTAATACACTCTATGTTGGTGTTGGATACGATCATTAAATTTGATCAATCTCTTTGATTTCGTAGTGATCGTCTTTAGGCATATTTAATTTATTTTTAACCATATATTTCCAAATATGAAATAGTCCTTTTCATGCCCAACTCTCTTCTGTCAAACCTTTCTAAAAAATAAATATTTTAGTTCGGACTTGAAATAAGGATTTGTTGATTTATTATGGAAATATACGTATGAGAAAAATTCGATTAAAACATTTATAAAAATATTATTCATTATATACACAAAATAATTATCTTTCATCTCTTATAAGAATCAAAGCAAGTAATCAAGATATTTAATATATATATATATATATATCAATAAAATGTATATATGCTTTGTGAAGGAGATAAGAAGCCTCAGTCTTATCACTTTCGCATAATTATATATACTGTCATGGAACTTGATCGATATATATCTTTTCAATTGGTGTGTCAAATCAAAAATGGCACAATAAATTACATAGGTTGCAAACTACAGTAGTATTCATTGAAGAAAATTCCAATATTATTTGATCCTTGTTCCTTATAAAATATATGATTGGTTGAATTTTGTTTTTAGAATCTAGTATTAGCTATATTCTAAAAACTATATTCGGCTAGATTCTGATATTCTTGAAGAAATAGCGCAGTTTAATTCGTTTCAATTCATTAAGTAAATATAAATGAACCGAACTAAACTGGGTTATTTTTTATCGACAACTTTAGATATATTATGATAATCCAACAATGTAGCCTACCCATTAAGTAAAAAGCTTTTGTAGTTTGTATTATTTTCATTATTATGGGAGTTTTTAATTATAGACCACATTTTGTTATTAATTATTTATTAAAAATATAAATACTGTACAATATTTAGACTGTTTATTCTGCAGTCGTTTTTAAGTACTGTACACTTGTTCCGACTCAAGCGAACTAACATCCAAGGGACCGTTTAATATGCAACGCCATATATCGTCATTCCTACGAAGTTAGCATAAACTTCAGCGCCATCTATACGCATTCCCATTAAGTTAAACATAATCATCAAAGCAAGTGTTTACACAAAAAGCATGATGTTACAATAAGTTTTTTTTTTTTTTTAATTTTTTAATTTTGTACCATCTATGTTAAAAAAAACAAATTCAAAATACTTATTGTAATTTTTGTGTAAAAACTTGTTTTGATGATTGTGTTTAACTTCATGGAAATGAGTGTAGATGGCGCTGAAATTTGTGTCTAACTTGATAGGAATGACTGTAGATGGTGCTGACGACGTTGTATTTATATAAAACGATCCCTTAGATGTTAGTTCGTTGAGAGGAGCACATGTACAGTACTTGAAAACGACTGGAGTAATAAACAGTTGAAACGTTGTACAGTGTTTATATTTTTAATAAAATAATACAATGTGGCCTATAATTAAAAACTCTTATAATAATAAGTGTTATCCAATCATATCAATTTATGAGAAATGCAGTTATTTAAAAAAATATATTCTAATTTAAAAATATTATCAGAAAACATTTTTTTTTATTAATAAAATAATTTTAATAAATATTGCTTTAAGAATATATTAAATTGAATTTTTTTCTATTTAAATATAGCACACATAATAGAATGGTTTACTTCAATTTTATGTTGGACCGGTTTCACTACTTTAGTGATATTTTTATTTTAAATCAATCACAGTTAATACGTGATTGTGATATTTTTTTTTTTACATTTGTTCACTCTTTAATACAGAGAGAATGAATGAATGGGAGAGAGAGAAAGAGAGTAGAAGAAAGTACATTGAGATTAAAAATTTTTAAGTTAGTAACAATAAATTAATAATTTAAACTAGTTAACTACTAGAATTGAAGACATTTCATTCTTTTTCAAGAAAAATAAATACTCATATTTATACCATTCGCGGCACCAGCTTTTAATTTAGTATTCTAAAATTTATTAAATTTTTCTCACAAGAACTAGTTTCAAAAATTAGATAGAAAATAAAAAAAGAATTTTTATTTAAAAGAATAAATTTTTTAACAATTTAATATCTTTTTGATTTTTTTAAAATCAATTTTTTCTTAATTAAAATTTTCTATTAATTAATTAAAATTCAATATTTGAATGAGATTCAGAGCCAATAACAAGAAATGAAGAGAGTTTTTATTTAGTCTGATCGTTTGTGTCTTCTAATTCAAGCAGCAAATTATTTTCTTACATTCAATTATGTTCGGGGCATTTGGTATGCATGATGCGCGTTTTGGGTGCACCACCTGAGGCTTCCTCACAAACATGAACAACAATACCTGGCTGGCTTTCAGAGGGTGGGTGAAGTTCGTGAATCCCTCCTGTAAGTAAATAAGACAAGAGAAATAGAAATTTTTAAATCCTTTTATTTAATTTCCTTTTTCAAAATCACCAACTTTTAGTCTTTTTTTTAAGAATTAAAGGGCTGAAACTTCGTATTTTGGGTAATTTCAAATGACAACACCACATATGAAAATTAGACAAAAAATAGCTAGCACAAACTAATGTGGTCCTATATTTGAAGCCTCACGTACACAATTAAATTATTTCACTCTTTGGGATCGTCTAGGGGGGGGGGGGGGGGGGGGGGGGGGCTGGACAAAACGTTACTAATTGTGACATGGGAGACCCGGGGGTTTCTCTAAGTGTGACATAACAATTCAAAGTTTTTTTTTTTTTTTTTGTTTGTTAAAGATAAAATGCATCTTATTTTTTTTACAATGTCATGTTATTTATGATATATTTTAGTTTGGTGTAAATCATTATACCAAAATTCATTATTATAGGGAAAAATTTGATACCTCCAGCAAGTCCAGCTATGGCGGCTAGAAGGTCGAAGTTGACGGTTGGTTCAGCCTCACCTCTCGGTGCCCAATTTACGGGAGGAGAAGCTGGTGGTGAGATTAAAAATTGTTTGACAGGCGCTGGAGGATGGAGATGCCGATCTTCGAGATCTATCGGAGAAACGGGCTGAAAAATTATCAAAATTTTTACCTTAATCATTGGTAATTTTCTTTAAATATATACGGGTATAAATATGAAATTAACCTGAGCGAAATAGCAATTAATAATACTCTCTCCAAATCGTGTTTGATGGAGGTGTAACCGTGCTCTGGCAGCAGCTGCGGGGCATGTGTAATTTACTCGTAGGCGTCGAAAACTTTTCAAAAATTGAAAGGAACTCGTCGGACCAAAAGCATTAAATTGTTGTTCAAGTTTTCTCTAAAATAAAAATAAAAAACATGATTTAAAAGGGAAGAGAAGTCCCTCAAAACTCCGTAGGTCTTCGAAATATTTATACTATATATATGTCGTAGACAGATCGTGAAATTAGACAGTTCATGAACTGTCTAGACATTTCATGAACTGCAGCCAGATCGTGTAATGGTCAAACAGTTACATGATCTGGCTAAAAATTTTAGACAGTTCATGAAATGCAATTGGGCCTTAGACAGATCGTGTAATGCTCGAGAATTACATGAAATGTCTAAATTTTTTAGGCAGTTCATGAACTGCCTAACAGCAGTTTTGCCGATCGTGTACTGTTTGTAAAGCAAATAAAGATCTCGAAAAAAGTCAATTTTTTCCAATATTATTATTATTATCGATTACTAAATTTTCCAAATCTTCCTCATTTTGTAAATCTTGAGTTAAGGTGCGCGTCTCGGGGTTCTAATTTTGGGAGATTCCAGCGGCCACAAATTTGAAGATATCTACCCCAATTTTTTTTAAATTAAAGCTATTTAAAATGTCTACAACTTATAGAAGCCCTTTTTTTGATTTTCGAAAAAATAAAATTTTTTTTTTAGATTTATTGCATTAAATTACAAACAGTACACGATCGGCAAAACTGCTGTTAGGCAGTTCATGAACTGCCTAAAAAATTTAGACATTTCATGTAATTCTCGAGCATTACACGATCTGTCTAAGGCCCAATTGCATTTCATGAACTGTCTAAAATTTTTAGCCAGATCATTTAACTGTTTGACCATTACACGATCTGGCTGCAGTTCATGAAATGTCTAGACAGTTCATGAACTGTCTAATTTCACGATCTGTCTACGACATATATAGGGATTAGCATAGATTTTAATAAAATTTTTCACATAATTAGACAACATGAATGTATGATGAAAAGGCAGCCAACAATAAAATATAATAATAAATACAGAGGCGTCATTTGAGTTCTAAGCTCCAATAGAGACGGTGTGCTCACAAATACTTGAGTAGTAAGTAATATTAGAATTATTAAAGAGGTATCAAACCTTCAATTCATCATTTTTGAACACAGCACCATCGAGGTTTGTCACGATGAGCGAGGTCGGCAAATCCTCGTCATGAATCAATTGGTCCAGGGTTGTCTCTCCAAGAACATGCTCAGTGTTATTGGGAAGAGTTGTTGGCTTTTCAAGGGAAAGCTCTGTGTAATTGGGATGAAGATTAGGCAGGCCATCAGTTTCATTTATAATTATTTGTTGATCATCTTCACTTGGAGCTTCGGCATCAGAATCCATCCTGTCTTCTAAAGATGCCATCCGGGGCTTTTTTATAGCTACTATAAATAAATTAAGATTAATAGATTAATCTTAATCAAGGATATATTAAATAAAAACAAAAAAAATTGATGGGCGTTTTATCTGTCAAATTCAAACAATAAAAAAAAAATTCAAAAATCTTTTAAACATGCAAATTCATATAATTACCATTAATATAAATATTATAATACCTTGCAAAAATATATAATTCTTTCAATATTAATAAAGATTAAGTTCGGTTTTTTTTTTACTTATTTAACCAATAATAAATGTGAAATTTTAATTTAATAAAAGGTAACTTAAAGCGACTTAATTTACCAAAAGAAATTATATAATTATGTATTAGTAATAATCTATATTAATAAATCTAGAAATTCTAGAAAAAAAATAAAAATTTTAGAATAATTCCAAATAGAAGTGATTTGTTTGTAATAGATTGTGTTTCTTTCATCTGTCACCAGTTGGCGCCTAAATCGAATCGTTTTTTCCAAGGATATTTTTTATTAATTTATATTAATAAAAAAATTAATTCAATATTTTTAATATTATTTTCATAAATATATAATTATGTAATAAATATATTATTATTGTATTGTCATATTAAAAACTTGCATTCTTTAAATAAGATTCATGAAGTAAAATAAATTTCACTTTTATAGATTTTTTAAGAGATAAATAAATTAGAAAAATAACAATTATCAAATTTGGTGTTTAGTTTTCTCCTAGTATCATGGGCGTCCCCAGGGGGGGGGGGCAACCAGGCACTCCCCCCCCCCCTGGAAAATTAAAATGATACAAAAAATGTATAAAACAAAAAAAAAAAAAAATAGAAAACCTTTCTCAGTATACATTCACCTTGCCGCGGTGAGAAAGCTTTAAATACTAAGAGATGTATAACACTATTAATATCAAAGTACGTTTTTTTTAACATATCTGGAAGTGTCTTGCTCCCCCTGCAAAAAATCCTGCGGACGCCCTTGCCTAGTAAAATCTATTTTTTTTTTAAACACTCGCACTTTTTTTCCATTCACAATCACATACACACAGCCTTCTCGACAACTTAGGCCGTATAAGACTTTACACGATATCCGTTATTATGAAAAATATATATATTGGGGAGGAATTCTTATTTAAGCCATTTTGCATCCAAATGGCTAAAATAAAATCATCAGTTCTGGGATCCGAACCCCCGACGATTGGTATACAAGGCGCGCTACCAACTACACCAAGCCCGAGGGCTAGTATAATCTAATAAAACGAAAGGTGAAAACATTGTTACATATTGTTTAATAATATAGTCATTGTTAGTTCCATTATTGTAGTAAAATATTTTTTTTTTAGGATATATATATATTTTTATTATAAAAAGATTAAAATGTACAATTAAAATTTTACAAACTATAGATAATAATAATTTGTCATTAAAAGATATTTAAGGTGGTAATGCTGTTTCTATGAGATCTCTTTCATTGATAAGAAATCGACTAACAAGAGTGTCTATAGGTTCCGAAGAATTCCTAGCTACTTGTTGCCTTAGAGCCGTTTTAACGTCTTCTTTGGCTGATCGGTCTACGCCTCTAGTTGCAATACGTCTTTGACTGGAAGATATACATTTTATTAGAAATTAAATACATATGTTTTGTAAAATATAAATTACCTTGTATGAGAAGAACCATTACTGAGTTGTAAATGAACTTGTTGGCTTGTTAAATAAGCAATTTCTTCAAGAAGATCGACATTTACCAAATAAGGTCGAAATGGAGGATAAGCAAATGTTGTTGGACCCCCTGCAGTTCTTCTAAAACAATGTTATATATAGTAGAGTATGAGAAATAAGGGGCTTTGGAAAGCAAAGATGTTCGCATGTTTTTGCCGATAAGATGGCGTTAGGGGTCTTAAAAATTTAGCCAAAAAGCCCAACTATTACGAAAATTTGCTAACTGATGGCAGGGCTATATTTAATCTCATGTATTTGTTTGACTTTCGTTGATCTTTTAATAATGAATAGTTTATAAATATTATTATCTTTATATATATAATTCTTCTGTACGTGTGTATGTGACTGAACTCCTTCTAAACGACTAAACCGATTTTGATGAAATTTTCTGTGTATGTTTGTGAGAGTCCCGGACAGGTTTTGTTTCACTAATAATAATAAGTTAATGAGTAATTAACCGTTAAAATAAGAAAAAAATAAAAATTAGGAGAAAGGGTTGCCATGGTAACAAAATATAAATATTTACCCATGTTTACGATTTTTTTTTATTTATTTACATTTTGAATTCTAAAATATCGGCGTAAATTTTTTTGTCTGTGTACCGGGAGAGTACCGGAAATGAATAATTAACCGTTAAAATAAACTATATATTATAATATAAAAATGAATTGGGAAAAATGTTTGTATGTACCGGTATGTATATATGTATATGTTTTATAGAAATCCACAATTTTCAATGAAGGCGAGCAAGGGGGGTCCAGGGGCGCAGCCCCTGGCTAGGCGTAAAGCCCCGTCGAAGGCGGGGCTTTGCGTCTAGTATATTATATAATCATTTATAACAGCATAAAAATATATAAATATAGTCTTATAAGTGATCTGATAATGCCGGCTGTTAGACTAGCCTGCCATCTTTTGCAAGAGTGCTCAACTATTTGGCCGTTAATTTTTAAATAAATACGAAATTTAATTTTGACTTATTCACCATTTTATTTAATCATAACAGGTTGGACATTAATGATTTTTACATTTTTAGATTTAAAAAAAAAATTAAAATTTTCATAATAGAACTTTTTTGCATTTTCTATAAATTAAAAAAAAAAAAAATATTTTTTAATTAAACGTAAAAAAGCATTCTATTATGTAAAACTCTCACCAATTTAAATCATTTTAAAAAAATGCATGAAAAATACTTTCAAATGGCTCAGTAGATTCGGACTAAGGATTCAATGTGCCCTCGTGAAGCCCCTTAACAAACTTCAGATCCAGGGGGAGGATTCTCTTTTACTAGAGCCAAATAATTTAAACAAAACAAAATCATGAGGTGCTTTCGTGCACGCAGACACACCCCACAAACCCAATGGCCTCTGGCCGAAGTCATGTACTAAATTACCCCGTTAAAAGTTACTTCATTTCTAATCAAGAAAAATAAAAAAAAATGTCATACCTAGAAGCAATTCTATGCAAAATTCGATTTGCTAGAGATTCAGCCCAGGCTGAGGGCCATTCTAGTTGAAGTAATACTAAAATATGCCCCAAAATTAAATCTTCAGTACTTGGATTATTATTAGTTCCACTAAAAAATCGTTCCATTGAAATCTGCAAAATAAAAAATTAATTATTTTTTGAAAATTCATTATTTTATTTTAATAAAATTTAAAATACTTGTAAGGTGTAAAGGACAAGTCGTGCACTATAGCGAAGAGCATAAAATGGTGATGAAGGCATAAAATGAACGCATCTTTGATAACCAGAACGAACAAAAGACGGGGACATAAAAGGCTGGGCGGAGCTTGACGTTCCAAACGGCATTAATTTAATCGCTAGTATAATTTGATCCAACATCATCTGAAACGTTTAAATATAAATAGTAAAAGTGTATTATATTTTTTAATTTTATTAATTAACAGGAACTCACAGAATATCGACCCTTCGCAAGATAAATACCAGCTAATTGTAGATGATTTTTCAAATCATGAATTGAGTTATGATTATGTATGGCTTGCTCATATACACCTCGATAGAGATTCACATCAGAAAGAAAAGACGTCAAAGGAGTTCCTTCCATCCGAAGTTGTGGCGTAAGTTTTTGAAATTCTAAAAATAGAAGATTATAATTATTATGCGAGTTTTTAATATGGGATTTTTTAATTATAGACCACATTTTGTATTTATTATTTATTAAAGTGAAACTTATTTGATCGTCTCAAATTTTTTGGCTCTTATATCAGCATGTCGCGTTACAAGCCGTGACGTCAAAGGCCGTGACGCTACAAGCCATGACGTCACAAGCCGTGACGACAAAAATAGGAAAGTTGAAATTTAATATATATGACGAATTATAAAAAAATAATTGTGAGATTCAATTTTTAAATTGAACGCGATTTTAATACCCTTAACTAAATAATTTTCTGAAAATTTTCAGTTAATCGCCTACGATCCGAAAAAAAAGTTTCACTTGCATCGTGGTTTCATAAAACACACAATGTTTTTTATTATTATTATTAAATTAAAATTCTGATGTGATAGCATAGCACACAACAAGCTAAGAACCTTCGGCAAATAAATAAAAGATATTTAAAAAAAATTATTTTCATAGATAATTAAATTAGTAATCATTGTGTTAAAAAATAATTAATTTTTTGCCTTTAATTAGCTGGAACTTTTCAAATGAAATGGAATAAATTCCTTGTATCCCTATGGGAAGAACTAACGCCATCTCTTGTCGCCTAGAGTAACCAGCTTCTCAATCAGCTACTAACGAGACGCGCACCTCAAGTAATTAAAAAATTATAGATATAAATAATAAAAAATTGTAATACATATAAAAAATGACCTCTCAAAAATGAAGGGGAAGAGTGAAGAGCTTCCCAAAGAGCAGTAGCTGCTAAAAAGGCAGACTGTGGGAGAACACTTCCAAAACCAGTGTGACTTGTAACAAGAACTGGATCCTGTCTTGATCTTTTCGCAGAAGTTTCTCCATTAGATTCATTTGTGCCCATATCGAATACCTCGACAAGTATCATTTCTGAAATTTTAGAATACAATAAATGATAAAGAAATATTTAAAAAAAAAAATAATAATAAAATATTGTTTCTAGAGTCCGACACTATATTTTATAATCAACATACTTTTAAAGCTTGTTTTTTACTTTCTCTTACCTGTATGTATACGTTAATATATATAGAGAGAAAGTATTGTTTCATGTCAAAAATTCGATGTCAAGATTTTGATGGATATACACGTTTTGAGGTCCCCTGAATCCCAAAAAGTAATTCCTTCATGCTTTAAATTGAACCCAGACATAGCACAGACAGACAGACCATGTCGCGAAAACCACTTTTTTGGATTCAGGGGACCTCAAAATGCGTATATCCATCAAAATCTTGACATCGTATTTTTGACATGAATCCAATACGTTCTCTCTTTATATAGATATGTATATTAACATATACATATAGGAAACAGAAAGTAAAAAGTAGGTAATAATAATAAAATACTTACCATGTGGAGTTAAACTTTGATGATAATCATAAAGAGTTCTCAAAAGACAAACAGTATTGAAATAAACTAATTGTTTTACTAAAGGATGTTCGTCTGGAAGTGGAACTCCGCCTACCATTGCCTCAACAGTTGCTTGACAAAGGGTTTGACTGTACGTTTCACAATTCCTAGTAAAAAAAAGTAGGTATTGATTTTTATTATTTTATGGAAAAATAAGAATGATAACTTTTGGATAAATTTTTTCTAGTTATATATAGGAGGGTCGTTCCGAAAGTAATGCCTCCATGCCTCCTATTTTTTCATGGAAACTAATGGAGATACATAAATAACAACAGAACAACTAAATAGAGCAATATTTCAGTTACAGACTGTAATTTTTCCACATAGTTCCCATCATTTGTTTTGCACTTTTGCCAATGATGAACCAGAGCTTGCATGCCGCGCTTGAATAAAACCGAACTAGTTGAGGCTATCCACTTCCTTATAGCTTTGTCAACAGCTTCCTAGCCTTGAAAATTCCGTAATCCATCTTTCAGAGGCCCAAAGAAATGGAAGTTTGAAGGCTGTTGTCAAAGCTGTAAGGAAGTGGATAGCCTCAGCTGGTTCGTATTTTTACAAGCGCAGCATGCAGGCTCTGGTTCATCTTTGGCAAAAGTGCAAAAGATAGAAAACATGTGATGGAAAAATTACAGTCTGTATCTGAAATATTACTGTTTATCTGTGCTGTTTTATTTATTACCTCCTTTGTTTTTATAAAAAAAAAAGGAGGACTTTCTCCGCGACCACCCTTTTGGTTGTGTTATTCCATCACCAAACACACCCCTTCTTCCTTTCTTATTTTTTTTTTATTTGTTTTGTGGGGTCCCTAGTCGTACGCCTTTTTTGTTTTTACTTTCTCTCTCAAACTAAAATTTTGTTACAAAAACTTTTTTTTTTTTTATAGAATTTTAATATTATTAAAAAAAAAAAAATTAAAAAAACCTAAATAAAATAGGTCGTTGGGTGCCAGGGTCCCCTTCCTTTTTTTTTTTTTTTTTTTTTTTTTTTTTTTTTTTTTTTTTGGGGGTACTGAGAAGCGCGGGGGGGTGGGCTTCCCCCCCCGACTTCGGCGGGCTTTGCCACTTGCCAGGGGGCTGCGCCCCTTGGCCAGAGTCAGAGGAAGTGAAGTCAGTGAGGGAAATTTAAAATTTTAAGTGATATGTCGGTCAGAAACTGTTCGGTTTGTAAAAGAATTACCCATATACAGTATATGTATATACTGGAAGGTTTCTATGACAAGGTGTATGTGAAAAATATGTTTTTGAATGTTGAGATTTACTCTTCAACGTGAAGACAAAAGTCGCATTGTTTGTTGAAATCTAAGATCGGCTGATGTCCATTTGCACCAAAACATCTTAACTTAACTTTACATCTAAAATTGAATTTGAATTAGGAAATTGGGTTTTTTGGTGCCTCCATTAAAAAAAATAAAAAAAAAAAAATTTTTTTAAAAAAAAAAATAATAAAATAAAAAAACACCATTTGGAAGGGAAGTGTAAGATGTTTTGGTGCAAATCGGCATTAAAAACTGATCAATTCATTTAAGTGAACAAACTTCGACTACTGAGCAATGATGGGAACCTAAGAATTTCTTACCATGGTTTAGAAAAAGTTGATCCCAAATGCCAGCCAAGTTTTGGAGATAATTGTTCCATTATATTAAATAATTTACCCCAAGGATCATCTATTTTTATTTCGGTATTATTTTCCTAAAAAGAACACAAATAAGATAAATATAAATAAATACATAAATATATATTTATATAACATTACCAGTGGAATTGGAGACATTAATGAGAGTGTGCATGCCTGATAAAATTGCACCGATTTGTGAAACAATTTCATTAATTGTTTAGCTGGAAGTTCAACTTTATTTTTGGCAATAAGAGGCACCAGATCGACCACTAAAAAATTAATTCAAAAATGGTAGAGAATAGTTTAAAAACAAAATTATATAAAAATAAAAATTTACCAAGTAATTTACGATAGTAATTCACTGGAGACGGATAATGAATGTGTTTTTCAACAGCAATCAAATTATCAATTAATTTGGGCTAAAATAAAGAGATACCGCTTGAATTAAAAAATTAAAAAAATAGCAATAATTATGGGCTAAAAGGGCAAGCATAAATAAAATAGATGGGATGTAAGAAGAAATGGTGAATTGCAAATGAAAATCACATTATATATTAAAGCTTTTGTAGTTTGTATTATTATTATTATTTTGAGAATTTTCAATTATAGACTACACTTTGTTATTAATTATTTATTAAAAATATATATACTGTATAAATAGTATATATTGGTGAAACAAGTAGAAAGATCTCAACAAAAATGTCTGAACATGAGGGAGCCATCAGATTGAAACTTCAAAATCAATTATCTGCAATTGCAGGACATGCCCTAACAACTTGACATAAAATAAATTTTGATAATGTCAAAACACTTCACTTTGAAAATGATTGGTGGATAAGAATGTTGTAGTATTTATTTCTATTTAATTGTTTCTATGGTTCTATATTTTTGTAATCATTTATGTTATTATATTATATATAAATAAATATTGAACGTTATTAAATTCAAAAAACTTATTCTAACATGTAACATACATGTATGTATATATGCTTTTTTATGTAAACACTTGCTTTGATGATTGTGTCTAACTTCATGGGAATGAGTGTAGATGGCGCTGACGTCGATGGATATAAAATGCACGTAACGAACCCTTAGAGGTTAGCTCACTTGAGTCGGAGCAAGAGTACAGTACTTGAAAACGACTGTAGAATAAGCAGTACAGTATTTATATTTTTAATAAATAATTAATACAAAATGTGGTCTATAATTAAATACTTTCATAATAATAGAAAATCACATCCAATCCGATTTCTTGATAAATCACTTGCTAAGTACAAAGGGTACAAAACAAAAAATTCTTAATTAGGGCCTTTTGTGAAAATTTTGATCTAAATTGGCTATATTTTTTATTTATCCAACATTGCCTTTTTAAGAAGTGCTGATCAGCATTTTAAAAATATAGTTTCATTTTATTTATTCTAAATATCGATATTATAGAAACTTGGAAGAAAATAAGATTATATATAATACTAACAAACCACACAGATTTCTCAATTCTCATACAGATCTCGTGAATATTTTTTCGAATATCAATTTCTAAATATTTTATTTTTTTGATTTGTCACTATTGTAATTAGCGAAGGAATTATGAGAAAATAAGATCGTATGCGAACGAAGACTAGGGAAGGAGAACATATTAGTTCCAAGGATGATGTTAATACTTAGTATCAGAGGCATTCTTTCTAATGTTTAAAACGTACCCCATGATGAGGAACAGTGTGGGGAAATCTTCGAAGAAGAAGGAGCACTAATCGACAATGTTCACTTGTGTCTTCGCTGCGTTCAGCAGCTGCAATTAAAGCCATATGTTGAATTTCTAAAAAAAAAAAAAAGGAATAATTATAATATGAAATTTAGTATACCGGGTAGAGGTAAAACTTAGAAAAAAAAAGAGTTTCGAAAATTAACTCTTGTGTAGTAGCTCTAATTCGGATAAGAGTGATCTCAAATATATTTATTACAAGTATTTAAAAGATCAGGTTTTAAAGTATTAATATTTTTCCTGCATTGCATTCATTTTGATCGTCATAACTCCCTAGCTACTCCAGTGTTCTTGCAATACTTTTCATAATCCCTTAATTGATAATCTTTTCACAAGGATAATTCACTGAAGAGCTTTTAAGCAAGAAAACTGTTTTTTTAAATGACGAACTGTAAAATGTAATTGCAAGCAAAATGGCTTGACGAATAGGTACCGAAAGTTCAGTAACTGGTCTCTCGTCATCTTTGAACTTCGTTTCAAAATCTTTATATCCAAAGGGAGGCGGACAGATATTAGCGTATATATATATGTATATTCATAATTTTAGCAATTTTTTTTGTAAATTTTCTTTTAACTTGTGATTTTAGATTTTATTTGCAACAAAATATTAAGTATCTGCTTTTTAATTTTACCTAATGGAATATTATTAAAGATATCAATAAGTAATTGGGATTCAGAATTAATATTTTCTTCTCTTAGAGCTTTTGTAATTAGATGTAATTCATTCCAAATATCTATTTCACTCTGAAATTTTTCAAACCTAAAACAATATATAAAGATTAATGGAAAAAAATAAGAATAAACACAAATTATTTAGATAAAATTCATTGTACAGGACATAAGGCTCAAAAAAATTTATAGTTAGATGGATATGTAATATAGAAAATAATTTTAAATAAGAGAAAGTTAAATAAAATAAGCTCACCATTAAAATGCCAAATTATTTTTACGATATTTGTGATTGAGGAATAAATATCCTATCTGTTCAGTAAGTTTGAATTCTCAAATTTATTCTTAATTTTAAAAACAGTAAGCTAAGAGAGGCTTAGAACATGAAATTATATAAGAATAGAGAGGGGTTAGAATAAAATCATGAACGTTATCCACTGCTGTTTATCTGCATTGACAGCTTGAAGTATTCAATTAAATTTTCTTGTATTATTTTAATCTTTAAATAAAACGTATTTACAGTACTTGGCTTTGTACAGTGAGTGCCAAAGTCAAGTCCCATCCATGCGTTTTCTACTTGTGATTATTTCATTGTTTTTATAAAAGAAAATGAAAATCTTTATTGGAAATTTTCTAGGTTTGAACCATGAAAGTTTCCATTAAAAAATAAATAATATTTTTTTAAAAACAATGAAATAATCACATGTAGAAAACGCATGGGGAGGGGGGGCTTAATATTGTCCCTCACTGTACAGACAAATCCGCTATAAATGGTGACCCCGATAAATGCACAGTTGGAATCTTTTGAAATCCATTTATAAAGAAGTTATTTTCGGTGAACAATATCAGGATTGCTAGGATATCGTATCTTTTGGAAACTAATATTTAAAACAAACGGAGATTAGTCTTCCAATCACAAGTATAAAATGAATAATTTAACAGTTTAATGTAGGACACATGCCCTTAATTTATTTTCAAAATATAAGCCGATTCTGACTCTACTAGTGTTCATTTATGTCATATCAAGTACGATGAAGTTTAACCCATTTTGTTTGTTTTATAATTACATTGTACTGAAACATTTTGCTGCCTCCTTAACATTTCTCGACGATTTTTCTATATTATAAGCTTCAAACTAAAAATAAAAAAAAGATTTTATTCTTCAAAGTAGAAACAATATTAATGAAAAGACTCACTTGAATTCCAAAATTATTAGGGAATAAAGTCTTGGCTGTTATCATCCAGGCTTTTGCTGCATTTCGATCTGTTTTTAATGTTTCTTTAGCTCTATAAATTAAATATTCTTGATCGCTTAAATGAGAAACTTCAAAACATGTAGGTGACATTTTGCGAAGTTTTATTCATTTATCTATAAAATATTAAAATGTTATATTAATTTTTTTAAGGAATATTTAAAAATGTCATTTTGTTATTTTAATGTATAAAAGGAAAATTAAATTTGGTGTTACCTTTTTAAACAACGAGAATTTTTCAATGAGAGCTTCTATCAAAAAAAGAATTGTTAATTGTTAAACGGGTATTAGATTTATTTCATTTTTCATACTATTAATAAATCCGAACTTTAATATTTTTATTTCTTTATCTATGTTATTAATCAGAGTTGGGTTATACAAATTGTGCAGTTTTCAAATGGTAAACTGTAGAAACGTAAAAATGTATTAAACGATAAAGTTAAACTTGGTGCGCGGCAAACCCGACAGAAAGGAGCTCAATAAATTTCTTTTTCAATTATTAACATTTTGATTATATTATTCACTAAATAAAAAGCAAACAATATTTAGATATAAAATATGAAAGCTTTTAGGTTTTTTCAGGGGAGGAATTGTTTTTACATTTATCCTTTTATACATGGCCAGTTTTATGGATAGTTTATACTGTATAAAGTGTATTATATCGGGATAAAACTTGCCAACTCTGTTCTTAATCTAGCAGTCAGGGAATAAATTGGCAATAAATGTCATGCATGGTCAGGTAATGCAGTAAATAACTTTATAGCACTTTATAGTGAGTGAGCTTAAAAAGTTATACACTCCACAAATTAATTATATATAATCCTATATAATTAATACTTGATATATTCCCTGATATATTCGATGTCAAAAAAATATTTTCTTCCCTGTTTATGTTAAAATAATTAAATGTAAATGTTGGTTCCCTGTTGTAAACTATTATATTGTTGCTATCTTAACTTTCTATAATTTAACAAAAACAAAAGTCAGAAACAGAAGTGATTTTCAGATAGAATGAAGTGATTTTCAATTATTGGATTTTTAGGTTAGTGAATTTCATAATTTAATTTATCTATGATTCAAGTATAATATTATTGAAATCTTTACGTCTTTATGTACATTTAAAACAATTGAAAGATAACAAACTACCCTTCATTGTATTAAAAATATTAGAGTCAGATTATTTGCCATCAACAAGATCTTTTTTCCTGTTTTAACATATCAGAGGTGATTATTATTTTTATTTTTAAATATCCAATCCAATATAAATATTGGAGGTTCAAATTCTCCCATGGAGAGAGTTTTCTTTCTAATTTTGAAAAATTTTTCTAGTAAGAAATATGTTTTGATTTTACAATGGATATCAAAAGGGAAAGGATAATATCAAGGATTCCAGGTGAACCTCCTCGTCTTATCAAAGAAAGCCAAGGTTATATAGAAGATTTAAGTAAATTAGCTGATATTCAATTAAAAGACAGCCTTGCAAGACAAGAAAAACTTTTAAACAATAAGTAAGTTTTGAAATAAATAAATAATTTTCCAATTATTGGTTTTAATGTTTAATTTATTTTAGGTCTTTTTATCTCAAAATTACCCGATAAAGGTCAGAAAATAAAGGATTCCATAAATAGATTAAAAAAAGAATTATCCCACCGTGATATAATTAAGAAAACTTGTAATTTATTTTCTGATCTAAAAATTGATGATCCTAATAAATTAGAATGGGTTAAAACAGCTAATGAAGAAGATTTAGATAGTGATGATTTAAGCGAAGAAGAAAATAATCCTCTCAAGATATTAGCTGCACAAGGAGGTTCTAACAAACATAAAAAACTTATCAGGTATATAAATCACTTTGGCTTTATTCATTACTACCATATTCATACCATCATAAGCAACACATTTTTTTTGGAATAGTCTAATATATTCTTCAAAGATGAGGCGCTACTACTGATCAAATCTTTTAACTCCAAAAAAAAACTTCTTGAAAAACACCTGATTTGAATGTCGAATGAATAAATAAATATTAGAGGGGGGCATTTTTACCGCTCTCCGTGGGCCAATCAATTTACACTAAGCTTTAATACTATTTATTTACCAATATTCCGTAACCATACTATTTGATCAGATTTCTGCTCAGCTCTGCACCGCAATTCGCGATTCTTCCCACCAAAATGTGAACTAGATTCTGCCAGGGGACTGACGTTTTTTTATATAAAATTAAATATAACAATAAAAAGACGGCAAATCCGGTATATAGTTAAAATAATTATTAATAAATTTCCAAAATATTCCTTACCAGGGGACTGACAAATTGAGTGTTTATATGCTGATTTTCGACACAAAAATAACAAAAGTAAATAAAAGTTTTTGAACTGAGAGAGGACGAGATTAATCATACACCTTAAAGAAAGGCTGTGAGTAAATAAAAGATAGCTAACTACCGATATTTGGCACCAATGCCATCTTTACACCCTAAATTTAGATAAAACAGATAATTATTTTATCAACGGTGTATAATAATATTAGATATTTTTCAAATTTAACATAAACCAGGGGACTGACGCTTGATTCGAGGTACGCGACTTTGAAATAAAAAAAAAGTAAATTTATTTAAAATCAAAATTTATGACTTAACAACGATTAATAAAGTATTTTAGATTATATCGATATGGATAATTATGATATAAATCTATTAGTTTAAAATAAATTTGCATTTAAATGTTCACTTTTTGAGCAGGTACATCCCAGGGGACTGAAATTTTAGGGTTAAAAAGATCTTTTAAAAAAGTCAATATGTTTGGTAGTCAGTGAATTATTTGGAATTACGCGAAGTTAACCCATTTTTGTAGATTGACCCATATTTATATATATTCCAGTCATTAATAATGAATATTGATATGATCATTCATTTTCTATATAAATATGTCTGTTTATAAAAAAATGTACTTCTTCCTCAACATACCCGTCATAATAATAATTTAATTAACATCTTTTAGAAAGGTGAAACCCCAACGATCGTTAATTAAAGAAGAAGATTTAATTGAGGCAATTAATGAAAAACATGTGGAAGTTGTATGTAAAAAAGCAGAAGAAGGAACATCTCATGTCAAAGAACGATTTAAACCTTTTAAAACATTAAATAAAAGTCCGAAAAATTGTGATAATACAAAAAAAGAAAAACCAAAAAACTGGGAAGTGACAGCTGCAACGCCTCCTGATCCAATTTATGGAGATACAAAAATAATTAGTCTACAAGAATCCCTGAAATTAGAAAAAGAACATACAATCCGCTTAAAGGTAAGAAAGATATATAGACTTTTTAGTTTGAATTTTCATAAATTCGATTCTTTCACCCGTTTTTACTTTCTTTTACCTATGTATATATGTAATAATATATATATAGAGAGAGAAAGTATTGAAAAAAAAATTTCTGTGGAAAAAAAATTTTACTTTTTTGAAACCGAAGTTTTTTGCGCAGCCCTAATCATATGTCGACACAAAAAATCTGGTGCGATCAGTCACACCAGATTTTTTATGTCTAAAATGATTTTCTATACTCTATTTTCTCCTCTAGCAGGAGGTGTTGGCCGTTTCCATCAAAACCCACGGCTCAACAAAAACAATTACTCACATTAGACTAAAAGAATTTAGTTATAAGAATAATGATAAAATGGTTATTTTTTTCATAGGAACTTCAAGAAAAATATGCTGCCCAGCGCTTAGCTGAAAAAATGGGCATAAAAATACCCGATTTTAATTTTAAGTTTAAACAAAATGGTGAATCATTAACAAAATATAGGGAAGAAATTAGAGAATCGGATTCTGAAAAAGAATCCGATGATGGAATACTGGAAGACGAAGACGAAGAACCTGAACGAGATGTAGCTACGATTTATAATTTAATTGATTAATATTTATTTTAATTTATGAAATTGTGTTAAATTAAATAAAAACTTATTTTTACATTAAGTGGTTTTTGAAGAAAAATTCCTTAAAACCTGCTATGTACTTTCTTCGACTCCACTGTTATAATATATATGCATACTCCCCAGGCTCCTCACTGCCCCCTGCCCCTAAAGCCAGCCAGACACCATCAGGATTTCCTCAAGCCCCAGCCTGAATAGTTCACGCCTTGAGGAAATCCTCAACGTGTGAGGTAGCGGCCAAGAGGCCAAAAGGCTGCCCTGAGGCCCAAAAATCCCGATTGAAATTCAATAATATTTTCCTTAAGGCCCGAATTCTTTCACTTTTTTGCTGCACTTATGGCCACGACTCGCGACCTCAGGTGGGAATTTTAAAATATGTATTTGTAATATTTCAAATGGCCAGTGACCCGTGGCTCAGAGAAAAGAGAATAGCTTCTGGGGTTCCCGGTTCGCTTCCCGTCCCAAGCGGGAAATATTTATTTCAAATGAATTGGATACCAATTCTTTAAAATAAATAGTGATGTGGTCTAAATGGTCTTAGATGCCGAAAAAGATCTTATAATAAAATATATTTTTTTGTTTTGCGTATTATATTTATTGAATTTTAAATAAATTTTGGAAAATATGATAAAATTTTATTAAAGAGAACTAGTGTGATGAGCTGGAGAAAATCCTTAAGTCCATTTCCTTGAGGAAATCACTATCCTTGTATGTCCGAAGTTTCCGTAGAGAAAATCCTTGAGACATTTTCCTTGACGCCCTTCACGTGTATGGCTGGCTTAAGGAATATCCCAGATTCGGCCATGGCGTGAAGGATTAATTATTCAGATTAGTATTAGGCAGTTATTATCAAATGAAGAGTGACAGGCAAAATGTAAACAAGTAGACTTACTCATTTTTACACAAAATGATTGCGAGACATCTAGGCATCCCTGACTGGGCGACATCCTGGACATACCAGATTTTTTTTATTTCTATTTCGCCGCCAAACACTATAATGAACATAGCTTGGAAATATGAGTATTGTTTCTATCTTATGAGCAGATTATATCCATAATGTCAAAATCTGTCAGATTCTAATGTATTCGTGGATATGATGAATTAAACAAAATGTTTATTTTTATTCCTTAATTTAAATTAAATCTCAAAAAATAAATAATAACAATGAATGAATTTATCATTAATATTTACAAAAAATTTATTTCTTAAAAAAAAATGCAAAAATTTCCCATAAGATTCTGTGTAATAGGGATGAAGAGATATATTCTTATACATTTCATATTGATTGTTCTATGTTTTAGTTCAATTTTGACTTTAATCTTTTACAAATGGTCTGAACTCGATGCCAAATTGGATTGTTTTAAAAAACAATATTTCGAAAAAACAAGCACATCACCAACTCCTGTGAATTCTGAATTACGATCAGATATAAATAAGCCGCACACCGCCGCAAATCACTTTACAAACTCAGTAAATATCAAAGATATTCGTTTAAAAATCTTACAAGAAAAATTAGAAAGAATTACAAATTTAGTAAAAAAGCCCGAGAAAACAAAACTTATTCCGAGAGAAGTCTATTCTACTGAACCAAATTATAATATACATATTTTTTATTATTCATGGTTCGGAAATCAAGAATATGATGGTCATTGGAGGCATTGGAATCATCAATATTTGCCAAATTGGAAGAACGAGGATAAAAAGGTTTACCCGACAGGATCGCATCAGCCTCCTTTAGATATCAGCTCAAATTTTTATCCGGCATTAGGATGTTACAGTTCTAAAGATCCGCATATTATTAACACTCATATGAAGCAATTAGCTGATGCCAATGTTGGTAAGTTTTTATATTTTTTAAAAACGTGCAAGTTGTTTAATGAAAAATAAGATTTACATTGAGAAAATAAAATTTATGCTTGAAGTTTCTTTGATTGTTTGAAAACTTGGAGAATATGCATATATTTATTTAGAATTTATATTTTCCAGGAGTTGTTATCGTTTCCTGGTATCCTCCAGGAATGGCTGACCATGAAGGGGATCCACCAGATCAACTCTTCCCAACTTTATTGGATGCTGCACAAATCTTTAATCTCAAAGTTGCACCGCATATAGAACCTTATAAAGATAGAAATCCAATAAATTTCAGTCAACACATAAAATATTTTATAGAAAAATATGGATCGCATCCAGCACTTTATCGAATGTCAAAAAATGGGAAACAATTGCCTGTTTATTATGTATATGATTCATATTTAACGCCTGCTGCAGCTTGGCGAGAATTATTAAGCCCCAAAGGAAATTTAAGCGTCCGTGGCACAAGTTATGATGGGATTTTTTTAGGATTACTCGTTGAAATGCAACACCGTTACGATATTAAGAAATCCCATTTCGATGGTAATTATTTCTCTTTTTTTTATTATGCTTTTTCCCAAATTTGGGGGAGCATCTTCTCTAAGGGATTTTGAAAATAATAAACATAAAAATTTAAAATGATTCTGTAAAAAAGGGCATATAAAAAGATGAGGCTAAATACTATGTCGATGACATTTGTGCCTTTGAGAGAGACTCACATAGTGAATCTTACACTATAGCCCACCTAAATTACACCTGTGTCGACATAGTGATAGGCCATCTCGATTTGAGAGATATTTCTCTTGGAAACGAATATTACATCTATGAGGAACTTTGGTTTAGTGGTAGGACACCTAGGTTTCAGAGCTGGGGCTGTGTCAAAAAAGGCATATATATTTTCCCCGAGACGAGAGGGCTTCATGTGCAAGAATGAGTCTTGAGCACTTTTAATAAAAAAAATGCTATTATTGTTAGAAATTGATATGCCTTTCTCGTTATAAGTGAGAGGATCGAGTCAGCTTTCGAATTTCAATTTCACATATAACGAGAAAAGCATTTCAATTTCTAACAATAATTAAAAGTGCATACGTCATTCTTGCACATGAAGCCCTCTCGTCTCGGGGAAAGTATACATGTATATGCTTTTTAGACACAACCCCATATCTGATGATGGTCCAAATTTAAGACCGAAACGTTACCCGTGGGCTGATCTCAAAAAGAAACTACATTGGCTGCATTTTCTTCTTGTCTTGTTCCTTTCTTTCAAGATCTACACTACAGCCATACATCCCCCTGTTACAGTTTTAAATCTTTATTTTTGATTTGAGTTAATGGGTTCTGAGGAAACGTGAAAAATTTTATCTAGGCTTATACACAGTATAGTTTGACGATAATAACAATAACATCCTTTTTTTAAATTTATTTATTATATATATTATTTTTTAGGGTTTTATACTTATTTTGCTACAAATGGATTTACTTATGGATCTACTTGGAAGAATTGGAAATCACTAGCGAAATTCGCTCACCAAAGCGGTTTATTATTTATTCCATGTGTGGGACCAGGCTATATTGATACTCAGATTCGTCCTTGGAATATGGGAAATACTCGACATCGTCGTCATGGGAAATATTATGAAGTTGCTTGGAGAAGTGCTCTCTCAGCTGGAGCAAAAGTCATAGCAATTACATCGTTTAATGAATGGCACGAAGGCACCCAAATCGAACCAGCTATTTCTCGATCAAATCCTATCACAGGTTATACTTATCTTGATTATGAACCCGAAGGGGCTAATTTTTATTTAAATTTAACTTGGTGGTGGGTAAACGAATTTACCAAAAAACAAATACAAAGCTAATTGTGAAAGCCGTTGTGATTACATAATATTTTTTATTTTCACATTAGGTCATAAGATCTTTGAATCATACAAATAAAATAAAGAATGTTATAATAATATACTTATTTAAAAGTCTATAATAGCCCAGAAAGGACTGGGGATCGACACGTCTTTTGGGAGTACAATATACATGTACTGTGAGGGACAATATCAAGTCCCACCCATGCGTTTTCTACATATGATTATTTCATTGTTTTTAAAGAATTATTATATATTTTTTAATGGAAACTTTCATGGATCACCCCGCACTTTTGCACCATCTGTAATCGTTGGAATGCTATTTTTTTTGTCTTTTTAGTTAAACTTTTTTTTTTTATAGTTTTGAAATTATTAAAGCCTTGGCTATTATGCCGCAAGAAAGTTTCTGGACAATTGATTGCCACTTTTCAACAAGTGATTATTATTATTGCTTTTTTTCTTCTTACCCCTCAAAGAGCATTTGGCCAGTACCAATGTTAAATGTACATAATATATATATACTTAAAATTAATATAAAAAAATAACACTCACAGCTTTGTTAATATAAATAAATATCTCGTAATATTATTCAATCTGCCTACAGAAATAATATGCATCACAATCGAATAAAATATAACTTCATCATCCTTTTTTACTAAAATAAGCGAGAGTTTTTTCACAAAAATAGAAGCTGCTTCAGCTATAATAATAATAATAGGGGAAATTCAATAGACTCACTTGTCTAGAAACTTTCTGGTGGGTTAACACATTGTATTGCAAGGAACATTTGGGGATCCAGAATTAAAAAATTGTGTATAGTCCCTTGTCGTAGACTAACGAGAGAAAACTTTTCCAAATGTTTTATCAAAATTTATCAGGTCCTATTTGTCTCTCAAAAGGCATAAACAAAATGTATATCATGATTAGCCATTCATCATATTTATAATGATAACATCGTTTTGGCTCTTTATGTTAACAAGAACAACGATGTGTCTTTGAAAAAGTGAAATAATATAAAATCCAAATCCACTATCTTATTATTCTCTTCGAAATTAATTTTATTTTTTATTCTCTTAATAAAATAATATAGCCAAATAACAAATTTCTAGCTATTGACTATAATATTGGGCTAGACAGGAATTTAAATATATTAATTTTTAAATAAGTATATTTTTTAGTTGATTTATTAAAAAACACAATTTTAATTAAAAGATTTTTTGATGATATTATTTTTTGAATATTAACATAGGTGTACCGCCAGTAATTTTAGTAGGGGGGGGTTCAAGACCGCTCCCCTTAATTTACACAAAGTTCCAAAAATTCCTCCCAATCCCGTTGGTACAGTACGCCTATTAAAACAATTCCTTATAGGTATATTATAAATTATTTTTTGATGATAATAATTTATTCTGTACAACTAGTTGTTTCCTGATGGCTGGATATTATAATATGGTATTTGGTCAGCTAAGGCGAAAGAATAAAAAAAAGTCTATTTTTTGTCGACGTTTCGAGTGTCGATCGCACTCTTCATCAGGACAAAAATTGATTTCAAATTGTCAGGTTAGTTCGACTTCATTGATGTCAAATTGTCAGGTTAGTTCGACTTCATTGATGTCAAATTGTCAGGTTAGTTCGACTTCATTGATGTCAAATTGTCAGGTTAGTTCGACTTCCAGACAGTAAAGAGAATTTTTCAAGAGAATATAAATTGGTAAAAACGTTGCTACACTGACTGCCATGTCAACCTTACAATTTGTCCTGATGAAGAGTGCGATCGGCACTCAAAATGTCGACAAAAAATAGAATTTTATTTAATTTTTTCGCCTTGGCTGCCCATTACCACATCCTCATAATTTATACCAATTTCATTGAAAAGAATATATAATTTTCGATATGTAATAATCGATATATCAAAAATTTTTTAATCTTTTCAAATTTATAAGAATTTATCGAATCGAAGAGATCAGAACAAATTTTGCTTTTTCCACCTATAAGATTTTGTTAATAATATTCAAACAAAGCTATTTTCCTTATTTAAATTTCTTTCATTTTTGGATCTCATTAATATTCTATAATCTTATTGGGTTGTCGTTATATTGCAATATTTTCAATATTAATTGAAACAATAATATTGTTTATATATTTTTTTTTTTAATTGACAAAAATTCATAATTAAAATGGCAACCTTCATGTGTGTGATATTTTCTTAAATCATTTTTGCATTTATTTTATATGTATCTATAAATATAAAAAAATAAATAAAAATATATTAGACTATTTAAATATTTATCACAATTAGAATTTAACTAGACATTTTTCGATTTTTGATGGATACACTTAAATTCAAAAATGATTTTATCATTATTATTTTTTTTTTTTTTAATATTTGATTTTACTTTCTCTTATTTTTTCTTGTATTTCATTTTCCTATTTATATGTAAAGATTGAATTTATATGCAAATTCAACTATCTATTTGAACCATTTGTTCAAGTAAAATTTTTAAAAGGGATATCATTGTCTCGTCACTCTAATATTATTAATCTTCCAAACAAAAGTTTGTCGATTATAGGAATTAGAAGGCAAAACTTGAAGATCATCAAGTTTTTTTCCCTTGAGTATATAGAGGAAAATAAGATAATAGTTGGCAGCATGCCTTCGATATTCTCCGTCTTTAGGTGTCACTCTTGCTTGAATCATTCGGATTTTCAGAAGGTATTTATATATCTTCAATAATTTTATAAAACGTAGCTTCAGTATAAATATATTCACATTCATTACAATAAATTTATAAATGGCCACAGTAGTAAAAAAAAATTGATTCTTCATTCCAAAATCAGTTTCTTTTGCATATAAATTTTATCTTTAAATAAGTTATGTTTATGTTAAATTTTTAATTATATATATAATACATATTTTACAACTATTTTTATACATTAAGAAAAAATTAAAATTCCATTTAAATAAGTTAAAAAAAATCTAGTCAAAAATAAATATTTTTTCTTATATATAAAAATTTATACTTGTAAATATTTTGAATTCATGATTAGATAATAAACAGAGATTCGAAATTATTTCAATTTTCTTTTTATTCTACACCTTTTTTTTTATTCGTTTTAAGATGTTTTTTTTGCAACGGAGGCTATTTAGACCAAGTCCCTATTTATTTCAATTTATCCAATTCAATTTTCGCCAGGGACGGAATGTGACCTTTGGTACCATAAGCCAATGCTCTACCTATTAGTCATAGGTCAAGGGTCATTTTATTGCAAATTTGCAAGTAAAAGTTATTATCAATAATATGAGGGGGAGGGGGGGGGGGGATTATCTGAATAAAAATGTCATTGTAGAGGCACTTCTAAGTCGAGAGAGACAATAATATATCATCTTTGGCAATAATATAGTATAAAAAAAAACTTGTTTTTAAATTAAAAAATTTGCCAAATACTCTTTAGATTAAGTAAATAAAAAAATAAAGAAATTCAATTCGTACAAAGCAGTTGAGAATTTCTATTTCAGACAAAAAAACTGGCCAATAGTGAGAGAAGAGAATTTTTTTAATAAAAAATTACTTTTCATGATTTTTGAGGATAAAAAATGTACATATAGAAGCGCGCCGCGATTTAGAAATTTTAAAAAGGAAAAGTTGCTGAGGAAGTTAACCCCAGGGAATAACCCGCTCGGGAGCAGAGTGAGCTGCCAGTGCTCCCAACCCTCCGGATTTTTATCTAAATCTCGGGCTTTTTTTTAAATTTGAATTTAGATTCAAAATAAATCCATTTTATATTTCAAATGTTTATTTTTTCTTATGAAAAGAAAAATGAAATTATTTGAGTAAAAGCGGGGGAAAATTTATTAAAAAAAAAAAAAAAAAGATCAAATGAAATTCGCATAAGAAATTAATGACGGGTAAAATTTACTTAAAAAAAGGACAAATGATATGAATTTTGTATAGGAAATTTCTCTAGCTCTTTTTTCATTAAAAATTTCCTGCTTTTTTTGGAAACCTTGGTTGGCAGCACTGGCAGGAGCTGTAAGGAGGGGAGAGAAATGTCGACCAGCTGATTTGAAACAATTTCAAGTTCTTTCCATTTCATGTTTGTGAGTTTTTGATTTATAGATTAATATCTATAATAATCTATGGTCTCTATTAACTGGTGGATTAATATTGCATTATTTTTACATAATCAATAATATAAGGTAATTAATTATTCTTACTTTTTCATTTATTTAAAATTCAATCAAGATAAAAATTGAATTAAAATAATTCAATTAAATATGTTATTTTGGTTTTGTTAAATATATTTAAAACCAACAATTATATCAAAATTTCTTCTTATTATTAATTTAAAATGACAATCTTTTCTCAAAAAGGCTTTAGATTCAATTAACAAAATAGAATATTTAAAGATAAGAAATTTTATTATCTACTTAAAAATTTCCTCCTTTTTTTTGAAGAGTACTTTATTTTCATCTAAAAAAAATTCCTCTTATTTTCTTTCTTTTTGAATTTATCAAAATCTAGTCCCAGTTGTTTCTTGTTGCCTCAAACGTTACTCATAAACTTTCTTTTGTTTTATTAACTAATAATAATAAATAGACAAAAATGTTTCAAGTTGTACACGTGCAATTGTGATTTCCTCTCAATCAACATGTTTAATTTACCTGTTGATTAATTCCAATGATTTTATCAATTCTTTATTATATATATATATATATTCTCTATACCCTGATCCCTATAATCTTAAAATATCCAAAGTGTTATCACAAAAAATAGAAATTCTCCCAAATCAATTTATTTATTTTCCAGGAAATACTTATTTTTTCTTTTTTTTAAATATCTTGACATTATTAAGAATCATGCTTTTCCTAGAAAATTCAGTGAAAAATAAATATTCTAAACATAAAAGGACTTATATTTACAAAATCCTTGACCCATCATCTTTCTCTTTCTCAACGAAAATTCGGGACTCGACTTACACATTTTTGTTATGAGTTAAAATGATTTCATTTAAGTTTTTAAATAATTATATCTATTTCTTTTTTTAGGATTTGCTTCAGCCAGACTTAACATTACATTATTTAAGTCATTAGCCTAAAAATGAACGAAGTCGTTGATCTTTTTAAGACTGTTGAAATTAAAAAAGAAAGAATGGATAAACACAAGGAAATCTGCAAGAAGACTTGCCATCAATTTCAGAACCAAGAAGAACGAAGAAAGGAACTTCTTGAGAGACAAAAAAAGTAATTTATTTAAATTTTTTCTAAAAGTTATTAGAATCTTTTCCTAGTAACTTCCACTTTTGAGTTCATTTATTTTTGTCATCTTCATTTCAAGTCCAAGTTAGTGGAGCAGGGTTGTTTGGGTAAAACCACTGGTTTTATCCGTACTGATTTTAATCCAATTTTGACCAGTGGTTTTTTTCGAGTGAGCATTTAATTTTAATTCAGCACGTGAGCATTTTTTAAAATTAAATTCCGCAGTTAAATGGGATATTATGAAAAAATAAATCGGGAATGACTTCCCGCCTGGGTGTGTGTATGAACACGATTGCTTAATGGCCTCACAACAAACAACTTTTTCTTGCTTTCTCTAATTCAAAGTTGTGTTTTGTGCTTGCCACACCAGATTTTTTTTGACGGGATATATCTAGTTCCTGATAACACAAAAGAACCTTGAAGTATAATTTATAAGGAGGAATACAAGTGACAGTACAAAGCACTTCTCATTCGTTTTCTCATGTGATTATTTCATTGTTTTTATAAAAAATGGAAAACTTTATTGGAATTCTGTTCTATGTATGAACTAAAAAAGTTTTCATTTTTTTAAACATTAAAATAATCAAATTAGAAAAGGCATAGAAGTTTAATATTGCCCCAATGAAAAAAATCTGGTGTGACTGGTCGCACTTTCTTCTACCTTCTGTATTCGAAAGTTGTGTTCTGTGTCACACCAGATTTTTTCTGTCGATATATATTTAGTTTCCGACAGTACGGTACATTTTTTTTTATAACACTCACACTTTTTTTCCATTCACACAGTTTTTTCGGCAACTTAGACCATATAAGACTTTATAAACCGTTATAAAAATAAATGAATATATCTATTGGGGGCCCAGGCACTCATTCAATTTGGTATCCAAATGGCTTAAATAAAATCTTCGGATTGTCAGGGATTCGAACCCGCGACCCTTGGTATAGAAAACCAGCACGCTAGCCACTATAACAAGCCCCAGGGCAATTCAAGATGTAAAATCTATAAACATGGGAAAATATATTCTGTTATCATGGCAACCATTTCTCTTATCTTTCCTATGAAATACAAGAGTAAAGTGGTCTTCAAAAGATTTCAACCCCAAAATGAAAATATACATTTTAAATTTATGAAAATCGTTGGAGCGAATTTTGAGAAAATCGAAAAAAAACTGAAAAAATACATCAGTAAAGTACTGAAATATAAAATTTCAACCTCCTAGCTCTTTCCGTTCTTGAGATATTTTGTTTACACACAGACAGACCATGTCGCGAAAACCACTTTTTTGGATTCAGGGGACCTCAAAACGTGTATATCCATCAAAATCTCGACATCGAATTTTTGACATGAAACCAATACCGGTACTAAATGAATTGAATGAAACAAAAATACCTGAACTCTTACTTATTTTTATTTGCTACTTTATTATATACATTTATATAAATCTCTATAACGATTATAGGTCACGTGAAGAAAGCAGAAACCAAAATAGGAAAACTCTGACTGAAGTAGCATTGATATCAAATCCATTTTCCCCAAAAAGGGTAAGAGTAAAAACAATTATTTTTAAATTAATAAAGCATAAAAATTAAATATTATAATAATCGATGGACAATCACAGATACTTTTCGCGACTATTTTACAGGCTAAACACAAAGATGTTTTGATGCAATCAGAATGGTTTCTCAATGTGCCGAAGGATTTCCAAAGCAAATGGTTCTGTACACTTTGCCCAAAGGGCAAAAGAACTTTGGTCGTAGCTTCAAAGGTAAGCTTTTTGAATTAAATAATAAATTAATTAATATATTTAAGTTGAATGTGTTTTTATTTTCTTAGATATTGGTAATATATAATAATAAATGTTTTTCTTATTCAGGGAATTACACATGCTTATAATAAAAATGGTAGAACAATGAAACAATTTAAATCTGCTCTCCCTGGAGGATCTCATCAATCAACTCAAGATCGTTTTAGTTACACAATATTAGATTGCATCTGGAATGAAATAGATAAAATTTTTTATGTTCTTGATATTTTGGCTTGGCGGAGTCGAGAATTCGTTGATTGTGAAGTAAGTATAAAAATTTTATAGATATGTTCCGGCAAGGATGAAATCCGGCATTCTATAGAATCAGTGTATGAAACATTTAAACATCTCACATTCTATAGAATGCCAAACCCCAAAACCCGGGGAAAATATAAAATTCATCTCCCATTCGATTTACGGTGACCATACGTTCCGTTTTGAAGGGGACAGTACCGTTTTTTTTTTTAATTTCTCGACCGAACCTTCGTTTTAATAAAAATCTTGTGTGACTGGCGCACAGCACACAACTTTCTTGGTAGGAGAAAGTTGTGCTATGTGCTTGTCGCACCAGTTTTTTTATGTCGACATATATTTAATTAACATTTATTTAGTTTCCGGCAGTACGGTACATTCGATTTTCAAGATGTAAAATTTATAAGTATGGGAAAATATTTATATTTTGTTACCATAGCAACCATTTCTCCTATCTTTTCTATGGAGTACAAGAGTAAAGTGGTCTTCAAAAAATTTCAATGACAAAATGAGAATATCTAAAAAATTAATGATTTTTGAATTTTAATCAAAATCGGTGGAGCAAATTTTGAGAAAATCGAAAAAACTGAAAAATTACATTAGTAAAGTACTAGTACTCTTTGGTCGATTTTATTCAAAATGTCTCAGTGGGACGCCTAACTTAAATATAAAATTTGAACCTCCCAGCTCTTTTCATTCTTGAGATATTTTGTTCGGAGATAGACACCCAGACAGACAGACCCTGTCACGAAAACCACTTGTATATCCATCCACGTGTATATCCATCAAAATCTCGACATCGAATTTTTGACAAACCAAACTTTCAAATACATATATATGTAGGTAAGAGATAGTAAAAATGTCACGTTCTTAACAAACTATATACGTTTTTTAATAACTAATTTCCAGCGCCGTAAAAACCTGCTTATTTACATACCTATAATTTTTTTTTTTTTTCAAATAGAAAAAGATTTGATAATTTAAGATATAGGTAATCAGAAGTCCACCAGCGTGTTAGCGTGTATTTCTCAGTGTTGGAGTGGTTGAAGGGATGGGTAGGCAAAATATTCATCCCACTGCTTTGAGGCGGCAAAAGCTTAAATCCTCACTTGCTTATTTCATTTTGTTTTTGTGAACCACTTTTCCTATTTTGCCGCCCCCTGAATCTGCCGCCCGGGACACATGTCCCCACTGCTCCCCCCCCCCCCTAGATCCGGCCCTGCTTTACTGAAGTACTTTTTCAGTTTTTTTCGAATTTCTCAAAATTGGTTCTCACGATTTTGATTAAAATACAAAAATCAATTGTTTTTTTTCTCATTCACACACATTTACACAGTCTTTTCGGCAACTTAGGCCATTTAAGACTTTGAAGAAGTTTATATCAGTAAAATGAGTTTTTCGTCAAAATTGTTTGAAGTGCAATTTGCTGATGTACTTTTTCAGTCCGAGTCGGAGCAAGTGCACAGTACTTGAGAACGGCTGCAGAATAAGCAGTCGAAACGTTTTACAGTATTTATATTTTTAATAAATAATTAATAACAAAAATGTGGTCTATAATTAAAAATTTTCCTAATAATAATCATTCAAACCACAACAGCTTTAATAAACATATTTTTTTTTAATTTTTTTTTGCAGACTGAATTTCGATTTTACTGGATAAAATCGCAAATGTTTACTCTTCCAGAAGTAACTGAAGTTGGCCCTTTCAACGAATATTGTTTTGTCGATATCCAAAGGAGTGAATGTGATCAAAATTCTCTGATCAATTTATTTGCATCCGCAAATGAAAATTTAGACGGCGTGCTGTTTTATCATCGTAACGCACATTATCAGGCTGGAATAACCCCATTAGTGGGGTGGCTTTTACCATGGATGATACCGGAAATTCTAGAAATGGAAGCACCAGCTAATTCAGAACCTAAACCACCTGACACCGATACGGAACAATTTGTGTCAGCTTGGGGTAGAGACAAAAAAACTCATATAAGATACCGCAAGAAAGTTACCAAATTTCCCGAGGTGAGAACAGAAAATATTAATATAAGAAAAGTTTTTGCAAAACTACAACCACCTTTAAATGAGGATCACATTTTGAAGTTTGAAAATCTCGCTATTTAATTGCGTTTATGATAAATTAAAAAAAAAAAAAATTATTTTTGTACGAAGAAAGAAGTTTTCTATTCAAAATTTTTTATTTTGTCTAATTTTCTATTTTTTGGTCGCAGATATATATACAATTATTATTTTTTTTTATGTATATATTGAATTCTATTTATATGTTGTGTTAAAAATTAAATTAATGATAAATTTCTTCCTTTATATACACAAAAAACTTTCCTTCTTTTTGGTTCCTAGAATTGTAAATAAATTTGTGGATCGCTTCAGCACAAGTTTATTAATCCAAATTTTTTCTCCATTTATGCTTTTATTCATTCTTAGCTGAATAACTTCTAAATTGGTTGGAACACAAATCATCAGATGACACGGAGAAGAATTGAGCCAAATAAGCCAATGCATTCGTTTACCTCAACCTCTAGTCCGAAAAGCTTAGGAATATCTTAATTCTTTCGAATATTTAAAATGTTTTTAAGAAAAAATATACACTGAGGTGCAAAAAAGTGGAACACTGTTTCTTCTAAAAAAAGACCTATTTTAATGTATCTTAATGTTACTGTAATTTATTAAACATTTAATATGAAATATCTAAGTAAATTTAACACAAATCCATATCATTTTAATAAATAATTACAATTTAAATAAAACAAAGACAAAAATGTCGATTTTCAATTTGAGGGACAAATCAACATAATCTCGATATGTTTTGTTGGATATTAATTTTGTTTTTATAAGAATTTCTAATAAAACAGTAAGAGAAAAACTGAAATGGAAAGATTACTAAATTTTATTAAATTTTAGAAATTCGGCGTTCATAAAAAAAATTTCGACATTTTTGTCTTTGTTTTATTTAAATTGTAATCATTTATTAAAATGAAATTACAGTATCATTAAGATAGATTAGAATAGGTCTTTTAAGAAGAAACTAAGTGTTCCACTTTTTTGCACCTCAGTGTATTTTCCCAAGAGTGTTTTTTCAAGATATCGCACAGTGGCCATAGAAATTCAATTCCCTGTTCCAATGTAAAAAAAGCTCGGAGATATTTTTAGAGTTTAATTTAAAAAACGTTTTTATGTTTTAAACATTTTCTTCACATAGTTTAGGCTTAATCCGTGATGAGTGTTTCTACCTTTATAAGTTCAAGATTTTCATTTGATTCTAGTATATCAGTCTTGTAGTTTATCCACGGGTCGGGTCCTCAATTTTTCAATTTATAAGAATAAAAATTCTTCCCAAATATTAAATATATTAGTTAAAAATGGCGCTTAGTGGTAAAAAAATATTCCCATCAGAGAAAAGGAATTATTTAAATTATAGAAATATTTTTAATCAATTTATTCCCGAGTTGAACTTTTTTTTTTAATTATTTAGAAAAAAAGAAACTCAATTTTCTGCAATTAGATTAGATTAAATATTAGCTGATAAAATTTCTTTAAATTTGCCACAGCTACACTCGTCGGCACGGAATTTTTGGTCTGATTTATTTAAAAAATATTTATTTAATTCCTTCAGGTCAAACGGGATGCATTATCGTTTTCGAATTAAATCTGTTATACAATAATAATAATAATAAGATAATCTATGTAGTGTATGTAATTTTTGTATAACAGCCCTTGAAGATGATAATTCAAAAACGATAATGCATACCGTTTGACCTGAAAAAATTAAATATTTTAAAATAATTATTTTGATAATCCCGAGTCAACGAGTATAGCTGAGGAAAATTTAAAGAAGCTTGAGGATAAACTTCGTCCCAGAATTAATTAAAAATTAAATGATTCCTCAGTGGATTTCACCTCTATCCCCGCTTATGCCCCATTTAGAACGGTTGAAAAAGACCTTTTTTCGGCAATTATCAAATTATTTAAAGGAGAATTTTTTTTTTAATTATATTTATTTATTTATATTTTTTTTAATTATAGATGGATTCCGAGAATTTAAACGAGGAGGCAAATATAAACGAAGAGGAAAAAATGGAGACTCAAGACAGCACCACCTCTGATTCATCATCACCTGTATCTTCTCAACAAGACATTTGATCATTTTTTTTTATATTATTTATTGTAAATATTTTTATTTAATACGAGATTATTGTTTTTTAAATAAAGATTTATTAAAAAAAAATGTATTTATCATATCAATATTATTAATTTCCTAATGAATGTAATTATTTGTGGAATAAAATTTATTTTATATCACAAAAAGGAACTAATTAACTTTCTACAAATCAATCATTAGGATTAGTTACTATTTTTAAAATTGATTCTCTTTTTTTGGATCATTAATTTAAAATAGCGATTTGTCAAATGATAATATTTTAATTTAAATAAAATCATTTAGATAAAAAAATCATCCGGTGATATATCTTCTTTATTGATCAGGCCTTTAACTCTTGGACATCGGAGATTAAATATTGCTATCGTTTATTTTCCAAAATTGGGCAACGAAGCGCAAACCTGTACGCTGAGGTATAAAAGAACTAAGATGAAAAACATGGAAGCTGGACCAAGAGTATTAGCGAATGGTGGCCCACCGGGAAGAAGAAGAAACTGGGAAGACAACTGAAAAGATGGGATGATGACATCGCGAAGGCAGCCGGAAGAGATTGACAGAGAGTTGCTAGACAAAGAGGCATGGGAGATCCTGGGAGAGGCCTAAGCCCTAAGGATCACAATTATTAATTAAATAAACCAGAAAATAACGACAATTTGAAGATTAATGTAAAAATATATTGCGCACATTATTGTAAATAGGACTATAAATAAATAAATAAATAAACATATTAGAAAGAGTTCTATTTCTACTTAAGTAGTAGAAATAGAACTAGAAATAGAATTATCTTTTGATATCTCAAATGTATTTTATTTATAAATACATGTATATCTTTTGAGTAAGTCAAATATATATAAACAAACTGTTCTTCGCTGATGGTAAAAATGGGAAGAAAATTGGATGTAGTTGCGAAACTCACATTCTCCAATATTTGATGTTTTTCTCTCAATTTATAGACTCACGAGACATTTATTTACGATCCATTCTTTATGTAATTTATAAAATAAGTTCGTCCGTTTTTTTTCTTTAAAATTCAAAAAAGTGTTCTCAA
This sequence comes from Euborellia annulipes, assembly GCA_023213315.1. Classification (NCBI taxonomy): domain Eukaryota; kingdom Metazoa; phylum Arthropoda; class Insecta; order Dermaptera; family Anisolabididae; genus Euborellia; species Euborellia annulipes. The sequence continues at coordinate 259,604 of JAKCPI010005853.1, forward strand.
TTAGATCTTTTTTTCCAACCTTTTTTGTCTATGCCCCAACTAAGACTTTCTAAAATTTGCATGCCCCCCCCCCCCCCTTCGCTCATCCACTCACTTACATATAGGAAGAAAACACTAGGAAATTATAGTAAGAAATAATAAAAGAGCGAATTGCAGCTACGTTTATTTCGTTTACTAATCACTTCAAGCCGACGTTTCGGTCAGATTTGCGACCATCCTCAGGGGTGAAGTGTGTCAATAAAACTCGTCAAAAAGTCGAATGGCGCAAATGTATAAAATAAATGGATTTTATTTTATTTATTTTAAATTTTATTATTTAATAAGAACCATAGGCTATGCGAGCCAAGGATACATCTGTGATCCTTATTAAATTATATTTTACGCAATTGCGCCATTCGACTTTTTGAGAAGTTTTATTGACACACTTCTGCCCTGAGGATGGTCGCAAACCGCAGACCGAATCGTCAGCTTGAAGTGGCTAATAAACGAAATAAAAAATAGATGCATTCGCTATTTTTTTATTCCTTCCTACAAGATCTACTCAGCCATCCACCTCACACTAATACTAGAAAATTATTGAGCATAGTAAGTAAATTTTCAAAACATAATGCAGGGGGTACCAATCAAATTGTGAGCCGTGGACCCCACGTTGCTTCTTTCCGAAAAGAGATGCTAACTTAGAAATTGTTATCGAAACTTAATCTTTGTACGGATTTAGTGATCCACAACACAACATGGATTATATAAAAGTTTTTAAAAATTAGTCATACAATTAGCATGAAAAATTGGTGGGAAACATTAAGCCTTGAATTTGTTTCCCAACCATACATAGATAATACTATTTTAGATATTTTTATTAAGATTTATTTTTGATATTAATTTTGATTTGTTTGCTTTTTGTGTCATATCCTTCCGGCCGATAGAAAATGGATTATAATAGTTTACTTTAGATTAAAAACTTTTGAATTTCACAAAAAGTGCCTAATTCCAATTTTAGGACTTAATGTGGGAGTGTTTGAAACCCTGGATAAAAAAAAAACGTCACCTGCGATCGACCAAAAGCATGAAATTTATATTATTTAGAGGTAAGATTGAGGAAAAAATGCGGGCAGAGGATGTTTGACAAAAGGAAATTTCTAAAACGAGAAAAATGAGCATGAGACTTTATTTTTTCTTTATAATATTAAAGTTGTGAGCTTTTAGTTTTTTTAGTAGTTCACCTTTCCAATTTCAAAGTTCTCCTATCATCCGTACAGTGAGGGAAAATATTAAGTCCCACCCATGCGTTTTCTACATGTGATTATTTCATTGTTTTTAAAAAAATATATATTTTTTAATGGAAACCCTTTGATGGTTCAAACCTAGAAAATTTCCAATAAAGATTTTCATTTTCTTTTATAAAAACAATGAAATAATCACAAGTAGAAAACGCATGGGTGGGACTTAATATTGTCCCTCACTGTACCTGGCCGCAACTGTTTTTTCGACTGGTCTCGTTGAAAATAAAAAGCCATTTTATTTTCCAACTTGGTGATATCATTTTCTAGCCTAGGGATACAATATTTTATTGCAATAGAAAACATTCATTCTTAATTTACGTTATGAGAAGGTTAAATTTAAAACCCTCGGACCCGACTTGAGCTGAAGGGATTACCCTCAGGTCACATGCCCCCCCCCCCCTCGGCCAAATTCCCTAACTACGCTCATGGTGATGAGTTCAAAAATTTTGAACTTCCATTATTGGATTCATTCTCAAATTTATCCATGTTTGATTTGACTATTTATCATATTTTCTTTAAGAAAATACTCAGTCTTAAAAATATTATGTACCCTATTCACTCAACACTCCTACTTGTTTTCTTTTTAAAGTGAATCCTAAATATTCGGTTGAATGAATGATCGGAATGAGAGATGTTTTTTTTTTGTTAATATCCATTCATCCACTTGTTGAGCGGGACAAGTGAATTGACAAGTTGATGACACGGGGCGGTATGTTTGCATGTTGTCAAAAGAAGAGGCGAAGGTGGGAAGGCAGCTGTGGCTGTGGAGGTGGTGGCAGTGGCAGTGGCGGGGTGTCAGGACAGTATTTGTTTGCCTGCCACCGGCAACCGGCGAAGCACTCGATGCCGAGCGCGCATGTCGAACGTATGGAATTTTATACCCGCGGTACTTCTAACTATGACTCGTCTCGCCACTTTACTTGGATGTCTACACCTTCTACAGGGGTAATTATCACCACATTTTTTAAAAGAAATCTCACTAACAATTGTAAGTAATGAATAATCACAGCTATAGATTTTTCTTTATTATACTTTAGCTGACGTTTCGGTTCTATGTTTGAACCAGCATCAAAGCTATAATCATATACAGGTGGTATTTAGGAAATAAGCCATGTATTAATACTTGGTTCATTTGCTAAATATCACCTGTATATGTGATTATAGCTTTGAAGATGGTTCAAACAGAGAACCGAAATGTCAGCTAAATTATAATAAATAAAGACAAAAATATAAATTAAAATTAAATATACAAATTAAACACTAGGTTATATGTTTCAAAAATAATTGATTTTTGAATTTAAAAAAAAATCGTTGGAGCAAATTTTGATACTAGTACTTTACTGATGTAGTTTCAGTTTTCAGTTTTTTTTTTCGATTTTCTCAAAATTTGCTCCAACCTTTTTTTTTTAATTCAAAAACCAATTATTATATAACCTAGTGTTTAAAAATTTAAAGGTTTTATTAATTAAAAATTAACACTTGATATGTATTTCAACAATTACTTGTCATCATCAGAAGCGATTACATTCTGATAATTTCTGATGATGACAAGTAATTGTTGAAATACGTATCAAGTGTTAATTTTTAATTAATAAAACCTTTGAAAACAATAACCTAGGGTTTAATTTGTATGTTTAATTTTAATGTTTCAAAGAGAACCAACGGTCGAAAGTTTAAATCTTAAAAAACTATAGCTGCAATTTCTCGTTCTTGGATGCTACCCTCTATTAATATTGCATCATAGCTATACTATACAATTGCGTTTTTCGCCAAAAGTGGTAGGAATGAATTTGAAATGGACATTTTTTTTTAAATTTTATTTGATGTCTTTTTCGGCATCGGAGGCCATTTAGATCTCGTCTCTATTTCATTTGATTGGTAGCCGATTCAAATGAAATAGATTTTTGTCGCATGAGATGGATGGGTGCGAACTCTTGAACCCTACCACAAGAAGCAGAAACTCTACCAAGGAGCCATGGCTCAAGGGCTAATAGACAGACCATTTTTTTCTGCGATGAAATCCGAAACATTGAACTCGGGAGGAGAAGGAATAATTTAAAAAAAAAATAAAAAATATACTTTATCTGCTTCGGGCTATTTTTCTAATCTCAGAAATACTTTCCGGGGCTTCTGATTTAGTTGAAAAGATATTTTACTACTTATAATAATATCTATGCAATATTAGTGTCAGATCTGACAGGTTGTGGATACTCTGAGGAGTAACTTTCATGGGAATAATACTGAGGTGGGTTCCCGTTTCCTTCCTCAAATAGAGTAGTTGGATAATTTATTGCCATGAGGTAGATTTGAACTCGAGTTGTCTCCAACTCGGAATTATAAGTTTAACTGCTTTATCCCCTAGGCTAATTGAAAATAATGAATGATACCCACAAATAAATTTATTTTGATCTTTAAGTAAATATTACCATATATTTATTAGGTAATTTAATCTCATAAAAATCTTTAAAGACAAATGAAAATAAATATCAACAAACGCAAAAATAACTCTTAAAAGAAAATAGCGCATTTCCAAATTTCTTATTTATCCCGGTAATGCGGGAGGCGGAGTTAGAATCCGGGAACTTTTCCGGAAAAACCGAATGATCATTCTAGCATAAATAAAACTATTAAATTGAACTGAAGTCGTTTGAATCATCTCAATTTTGCATTTTATTAAGCATCACCTTCTCAATTCAATCAAAATTTCTGTTTGTTACTTTTTGCTTCATAGAACGGAAAATTAATCTGAGCTTCTTTCAGATTCTATTTTAAACTAATTTCCAAATGACCATCTTGGTAGAAATCAATTTATGGTTCCACATACCACCGAAATTTAGTCCATCGATCGAGAATAAAAAATCTGGGAAGGAAATGCGCTCTCTTCTTTTAAGCGTTATTTCTGCGTTTTTTGATGTTTATTTTCATTTGTTTTTAAAGATTTTTATTACTTTTTATGAGGTTAAATTGCCTAATAAATATCTAATTATACGGAAAGATTTACAGATTTATTAAATTTTGTATAATAGACCTCTACTGAAACGAAAATTTAATATTCACAGCACTTTAGATTTGGAAATGATATTTTTCTTTAGATAAGCAAATTCTTTGTTTTTGGAAAGGATATTGAATTACCCCATTTCAAATTAATTGAATGTTTAAAAAAAAAAAAGATAATATATCTTATAATAAAAATTCCTTTCCGGGTCATTCGTGCTCATGCATTTTTAAACTCTAATTCAGTTATTTGTAATGCAAATTTTTACACTTGTCAGGTGTTCGATAAACAAATCCCTGACTTGTTTAATTTGCACAAAAACTTTGCCAATTTATCAACACCCTCTGTGTGTTTTAAGTGTATCAATATCTGCCAGACGTTAAAATACAATATTAATTATATTAAAACAAAGATCATAAAAATTTTAATTTACTTAAAGAGGTTGACCGTCATTATGTTCTATTCTTAATATAATACTTTTGTAAAATTAAATAGACTATATTAGAGCTGGAGCCAAGGAGCCAGGAAGTTTTGGAGGATCAAAACCGATTATATCACTTAAGCTGGAGCCGGATTAAAATATCCCTTGGTTCCGGCTACACATATTTCATTTATAATTTAATTTCATAGGATCTCAAACCAGGTTTTGAATCAATCTAACAAGCTTAACACAGATTCCAGGTTTAGGTAGATGGATTTTGCAGTTTATAATAAGGAAAAACAAATTTTCTCTTATTCTTTATTAAAATTTATCGGCCAACTCGATGCGCAAGTTTCGTCCTATCAGACATCATCAGAGCCTGTAATAAATATAAATTCTCTTTACCATGTCATACACAAAACATATCAAAACAAATAAGTTTGTGATATGTTTTGTGTATGACATGGTATAGAGAATTTATATTTATTACAGGTTCTGATGATGTCTGATAGGACGAAACTTGCGCATCGAGTTGGGCGATAAATAGATATAAGCCTATAGCAAAAAATATCCATACATTCAAGTAAATCATCACCTCTATATGGAGGATAATTAGAAGGTGAATTGATAACTTGTTGAAAAAAAAAAATAAATAAATGTCAGATAACGTCCTAGAAATATATAGGCATATGTCGCAAAATCTTTAACCTTATTTAGCTTTCCTACGTATTCTTGTGTAATATAAATTTAATTAAATTTTTTATATTATTTGGGCCAGTGGTGGTGCGCAATCTCCAGAAGGGTCGCGAGAAACTTTTTGTGAAAAGTCAAATTCAAATTAATTTGACAATAAAAAAATATAAGGCTTTTTTCTTCAAGTTCTACGAATCTACTAATAGTATAACGTTTCGGTACTCTTTCTGTAGTCGAAACGTATGCATGTAGGCCTATTAATAAACTTCCATAAACGAAATTTTAATAATGATAACAACAGTGAAAGTTTCAATTCCAAAATCGCCGTGAGGCTTGGCAGGAAAGAAGAACAACAACCAACAAGGTTGTTGTTAAGCAATGCTAAGCGCGGTTCAACCTCGGGATGGGTGGCCCAAACATTTATAATCAATTAGCAGAATTGCTGACCTAACCGAAGGAGGAAAGTGGCTAGCTTTGGATTACAGAGTCTGAAGTCTTAACGCGACTCGGGTTCGAATCCAGCTTGCCGCAAATAATTCAAACATTCCCGAATTCTCCTCTTAGGGCAGGATCTGCCGAAAGGTGTGGGCAGGGTGGCTGAGAAGCAAAAATACCTCATAAAATCCAAATCCAAAATACTGACCTAACCTCTGTCTCAGAAAAATTGGAATAGCTCTAAAGTCTGAGAAACGATACAAAAATTGTCCATGAAATCTCCGAAATAGAAGGTCGTACGTGCCACACACAAACAATTCACACAGTGGCGTCATTTCAACTCAGGAGTAGGTCGTAATTTTTCGGGACAGGGCTTACTAAATAACATAATTCATACTATATTTCCTTCTCTATTTTATTTTATAAATGTTTTTTTTTTTTTTTTTTTTAATTTTGTGGGGAGAGGAGAAGGGTTTAAATACCCCTTTGGCCATGATTCAAAACAATTATAATACCCATTTATTAAATTCAATTTTAACCATAAAAACTTGTTGATAAATTATAGTAATTGATTTTTTTAATACCTAACTATTAGAGTTGTGACGGTGTTTTTTTTGCAATCACTGCGAATACTTTCACTTAACACACATACAAAAATATAAACATTTTCATTTGGTTCCTTTTTCCGTAGGAATGCTCTAATTAATATTCATTCCATCATAGTTACCTAATGATTTTCTTGCTTTATCATTCATAATTAAGACATAGGTTAGATATAATATTTCATTCATTGTTATCTTATTGATAATAAATATTGAAAAATTTGTTGTAATCTTATTAGATTTACAATTCGTAATAATTAATTTGAAAAAACTTAACCCTGTATTGTTAGGGTTATTGTTTTTCTCCCCTAATGACGTAATAATGGCCTTGAAGGGGAAGCAGCCAATGAGGTTCCAATTTTTAGTACGTCATTAGGTGAAAGAAAGAATCGCTCTGATAAATCAGAAGGGGTTTTATATTATGCCCATCAGACTTTATTAATTATTATTATTATTATACATTTATCTATATTCATGAAATTATTTAATTTTCAAGGGCGCCCTTGAATAAATACATTTAACTTTTTTTAATAGATAAATAACATCCCTGAGGCAACGGCTCGATATTTCTTTGAACTTGTCTTAGCAAAGATATAAAAAAAAAAAAAACTTGTTCTTGAAAAAATCGAAAATTATAATCCTCTTTAAAATAATCTCGACGCGTGCTTGCTTCTCCGAGTAATAATCAAGCAAAAACGTTAACATCTGAAATCAGCGTTAATTCATTTTAACACTTCCTTGCCTCAGATTGCTATTCTGAAAGCAAAAACTTTAACCTCAAAGCTTTAATATTTAGTCAATAGATTGAATAAATGTGTATAGCTGGGAATCGTAGATTAGGACGATTATAAATAAATTGAAGTGTTGAGAGAGAAAAAGAAAGCTGTTTTTTTTTCCTCCTTATAATTAATTAGTCATAATTTTTTAATATATTGAAAAATTATTAGGACAATAGTGTTAAAAATTAATGTCATGTCTAGGGGGCTGCCTTTAATATTTTAATGCATAAAAATGGCGAGAGGTTATCGAGGGGTGTAAAAACACGAACAAGCAGAAAACATAGCTATCTTCATATGGATCGTTAACACCTGGTGTTAAAAAGTAAAATTTTAACGTCGCTGTTAAAACTTTGTTTAAAGAATAACATTTTTAACGCTGGTGTTATTACTTTACTTTTTAACACCCAATTTATGATGTTAAATTTTAACGCCTGTTTTTAGAGAATAGACAGGAATGTGAGTTTATTTGTGCTAATCTCTGAAAGTATTGAAGCTCTTTGTAAAATTCTTTCATTTGCGGATGGCTTATAGCCAACTTCTCAGGAAGTAACATTGACTTTAAATTATTTCGCCAACAAATTTTTTTTTTGGGGGGAGGGGAGAGATATTTCCGAAATTTCCCATTGAAAATACACAAGCCTCTAATAGGAAAAAAAATATTTTTTAATTTAATCCAGATTATGAAATCGCTCAATTATTACAACTTAAAATTCTAGTAGTAGGATTCGGTCTCCCACCCCAAAAAATTAATTTCCTTGATTTTAGCGTGGCTTCTCTGAAAAATCAACTGTATATTCCTCCACTTTCTAATTTCTTAAATCTTAATCTATTTCAGCTATTTCTGTAAATACTAAAAGATGTTATTGATACATTTTTTGTCTCTTGGGTAATATTTTTATTTATTGCTAAAATAATTGAAATTTATTAAATAAACGCAAATTTATTCGTTTAAAAATGCACAGCTTTGACATCTGAGGCCATTTAAACCAAAGAACCAAAATAATAGTCGAAAAATAAAATTTCTTTCAAAGGTGCCCCCGGTGGCCCTTAAAGGGCCTCGCGTCAAGAAGTCAACTCGATGGAATGACTGACGCATAAAAAAAAAAAGAGAGACCATTCCATTTAATTGAATTCCAACTTTGAATGTGCGGCTTATATACTTATTCTATATCTGCTTGGCTATCTAAATGAATGAATGTCGGCATGTGCACGTTGAATTAATCGTGTGTGTATCTGTGTGTGTTTCCAGCAGTCACGCCGAATCGTTCACAATCTTTTGGAACGTTCCAACTGAGATGTGTCATAAACATGGCATGAATTTTGAGCATAACGCCAGAAGATGGCATATACAAATTAATCCAGGTAAAAAAAAATAAATAAATAAATTTCTTCTGAAATATTCTTTTTTTTATTATATAATTTATTTAATCAATTTTCCAAATGTTTTGACATGATTTCATTTAGATTAATGATATGTTATCGTTTCCCCGCTTTCACCTTTTTTTTTTTAAATATAGACCTGCATATATAATCAAATTATTTTAATCATATGATAAAAATTTTTTACAAATGTAGGAATCATCAACAAAAGTTAAATTTAATTCATATTTTTGGAATTTCAATACACTTATCAGGTTGATAGATGATGTTTTAGGCTGAACGCACACCAATAGAGCAAAAACGTTTTTTCAATGCTTTTCTATGGGACAACGCACACCGAGAAGACAAAACACAATTGGACATGATTCGACAGCATTGAACAAAATGTTTTGCTCAATCGGTGTGCGTTGGGATTGAGCAAAATGTTTTGTCATTGAGCTTTTTGCTCAATGGGTGTGCGTTGGTATTGGACAAAATGTTCTGCCATTGAGCAAAAAATGCCAACGCACTAGGCAAAAATGCTCAATGGCAAAACATTTTGCGTAATCGGTGTGCATTGGCAAAACGTTTTACTCTTGGACAAAACGTTTTGCTCAATTGGTGTGCGTTCAGCCTAATAGATAGTTAACCTTGTATTCTAACAATTAATCGTCCTGAGGAAGGTTGTGATTTGCGACCGAAACGTCGACGGTTGATTATTAAATAAAAGTTTTTTTTTTTATTTAATTCCTTGGCTGCAAAGTCTCCTATACCCAACTAATAGAATAGATTTTAACAAGAAAGGACATTATTTTCTATCTATTCTCATCAACTCACTTTAAAAAAATTTAAGTGTTCATTGCGGAAAACTAACAAGGGGTAAGAAAAAGTATAGAGATATTAATTAAACGGGCCCCTGCGCAAGAATTTAAAGGAAGACGCTAGAAATTTCCCCTATCACGGCAAGAGCGGTCTTTGGCAGAACTATGGAGACGATGCTGGAGGGGGAAGAACACTCTATTTCATCCACCACAAAGACGCCGTTTCAGTAAAATACATATACGTTGTTTAATTCTTTTTTGGAAATTATTTTTTATTAAAGAAGAATTAATTTAAGCAATTTGTAATTAATAGACAAATTGAGGTTGTATTTATATGTGGAGTTTCAAGGGGGGTTTAAGAGTAAAAACAACTAATGTAGGTTATATAGGGGTATTACCCCATCTTCAGGAGTTACAGTCAGAGTTGTCTGTATCTATTATCCCGAAATATATCGGAGTATAATCTATATTTGTTAGTTTTATTCTTATACCCCCGTGAAACCCCACACATAAATACAATTTCAGTTTAATATGTTTCATCTAAAACCCACACCGCAATCTTTAAACAATAACAAAATTTCTATTTACAATTTTTAGGTGATGTTTTTCTTGGGCCAGAAATTTCAACTCTTTATGATCCGGGTTTTTTTCCTGCATTGGTGTCAACACCCCAAGGAGAATTAAAGAAACGAAATGGAGGAATTCCTCAATTAGGAGATTTAGAAGAACATCTCACACGTTTGGATGCTTCTATTGCTCGATCTGTCCCAAACCCTCGATTTGCAGGTTCGTTTTTTATATTTACCAATACATTTTATTTTTAATTCTCTAATCAATCTTATTTTTTTAGGTCTTGGAATTTTAGATTTTGAGGCATGGAGACCAATTTTTCGGCAAAATTGGGGTACTCTTTTACCATATAAGCGGCTTAGTAAAGAACTTGAAAAGTCGAAAAATTCTTCTTTAACCCCTCCAGAAATTGAAAGTCTGGTAATTGTAATTTATTCTTTATTTAAAAATAATTTAGGTGAGCTCATTGGCCGAGTTCTTGATCAAAAATCGCCAAATCGTCATTTTTAGAAGCAACATGACGTATTTAAATTTTTGACGAAATTGAGATATGCATACCTTTCAAAATTTCCTTCTTAATTCCCTCGACCTATCTAATTTATCTAAATTCTTCTAGAAGCGATTAAAGTTTGCGTCCTTGGAAACATCTCCTATGAAAACTATGTCAATAACATAACATATCTCACAGACGTGTGAAGGGTGTGTGGCCAAGTTCTTTTGTTTCTTTATAAATTGAAGAGTAAAAAAATAGACTTAAGGGATTAAAAAATAAATGAACGAATTCTTATATATAATTACTAGAGAGTTGTCAAATATTCTAACTAATTTGTCTTATTATCACGTCTCTATTGTTGATCTTTTGAAGGCTGAACAACATTGGGAAGAAGCCGCCGAACGATTCATGCGTACTACTTTGGAGAGGGTCATCCAAATACGTCCCTTTGGCCGATGGGGATATTATGCATATCCTTATTGTTATAATTTAACAAAAAGACATCGGGGAGCTGGATGTCCGATGGAGACCCAAATTGATAATGATAGGTAATTAATTATCTATTCATATTAAGATTAATTAGGTAGATGTAGGCAGCCAGCAAGTGATAAAAAAACGTTATTTAATTTTTGTCGACGTTTCGGAATCACATCGATCCCATCTTCAGGACGATAAACTGTTATTGTTGCTTAGATAGATGCAATTTCGGTTCATACAAAAATAAATGATTGAATTTGCATGTACCTTTAGATGTATATGAGAATTGCCGTAGGTGCATGGGCAGTGACGGCGCTACGGGGAGCTAGGGGGGCATGCGCCCCCCGGCAAGGATCTCTGCCCCCCTGGATGCCCCCCCAATCAGCTCGAAAACAAAATAAAAAAATTTCTAAAATTATTCACTTTTCCTTAAAAAAATGTAATTTAAGTTTTAAGCTTTTTATTTCAATGTAAAAAAGAATTTTTTTTTAAATTCTTTATTTTAATAAATAAATTTAGTTACTCTCTGGTTAGTCTCAAGTTTTTGTCAAGTAAATATCTTTCTTTTGTGCCAGTAAAATGTCATCGAAAAGAAAAAAAATATCTGATAACTTTACCAATCGAATTGAAATAAATAGAGACAGAGGCGTACCGAGGCAGTTGGGGGCCTGGGGCGGCACTAGAAGAGGGGGCCTAATATTGAATTTTTTTGTGGGGGGGGGGCGCTCATCTTTAAATATCCTTCTCCATACACAAAAATATTTTTAAAATATCGTATATCCCCAAGAGCTCCGGGGGCTCTCAAAGAGAAATTTTCATTAAATTTTCTTTTTTTTTATCTAAATTTTTCCGTTTTTACTTGAGCCCTGAGGGCCCCGGGGCCTCTTAAAAGGAATTTAATTTTCATTAAATTTTGTTCTTACTTGAGCCCTGAGGGCCCCGGGGCCTCTCAAAGAGAAATTTTCATTAAATTTTGTTCTTACTTAAGCCCTGAGGGCCCCGGGGCCTCTCAAAAGGAAATTTTCATTAAATTTTGTTCTTGCTTGAGCCCTGAGGGCCCCGGGGCCTCTCAAAGAGAAATTTTCTTTAAATTTTGTTCTTACTTAAGCCCTGAGGGCCCCGGGGCCTCTCAAAGGGAAATTTTCATTAAATTTGCTATTTTTTATCTAAATTTTTCCGTTTTTACTTGAGGCCTGAGGGCCCCGGGGCCTCTCAAAGGGAAATTTTCATTAAATTTGCTATTTTTTATCTAAATTTCTGAGTTTTTACTTGAGGCCTGAGGGCCCCGGGGCCTCTCAAAGAGAAATTTTCATTAAATTTGCTATTTTTTATCTCAATTTTTCCGTTTTTACTTGAGGCCTGAGGGCCCCGGGGCCTCTCAAAGGGAAATTTTCATTAAATTTTTTTTTATAAATATATGGGGGCCTATTCCGGCTCGGGGCCTGGGGCGGACCGCCCCCCCCTCGCCCCCCCCCCCCCCTCGGTACGCCACTGAATAGAGACGGGGTCTAAATGGCCTTCGATGCCGAAAAAGACCTAAATTAAAAAAAAAAAAAACTTTATTACGCCCCAATCTAAAAAAAAATTTTCTACTTCGAGTACAAATGTAAATCCACCAGCTATGAATCAAGCTCAAGTGATTCAGAAGAAATTGATACTGATTTTGAGAAATTCTGCGCATAGCCAATATCTTTCAGAAAAATTTCTGGGCTTTCATATTTCTCAGGAGCAGGGCCGCAGACAGGGGGGGGGGCAGGGGGGCTATATCCCCGGGGCCGGATCCTCCGAGGGGGCCCGGGCCCATTGCGCTCCAACCTAAAAATTCTAATAAAAATTAATTTTCATGGTTAAAATTTCAATTAAAAAAAAATCATTTCTTGAAATTTTTTCCCTCAGAGGGCCCGGGCCCTTAAAGCTCAATATTTATCTTAAAATTTCAATTAGAAAAAAACATTTTCTTGAAATTTTTTTCCCTCAGAGGGCCCGGGCCCTTTAAGCTCAAATCTTAAAATTTAAATTAGAAAAAATAATTTTCTTGAAATTTTTTTTTCTCAGGGGCCCCGGGCCCTTTAAATCAAGTTTCAATCATCTTTTCACGACTCAGGATAGCTAAAAACGCAGATTTCAGTGGCTAATTTTCAAAAATTTTCCATACCCCCAGATTCCCCCGGAAATCCTCTGTCCGGGTCGGGCCTCGATAAATTATGATAGCACTCACCCAGGACTGAATGTATTCAGGAAAGGTGTAGACAGGCCATTGCAGTCCAACAGAAAAACAAAATATATAAAAAAATATATAATTTATTTAAATTTTTACTTCTCAAACCGCCTGGTTTCGACCGCACTGCCGCAGGTCTTCCTCAGTGAGAAGAAATCTAGAAAACTTGTGAATGCATTATATTAGGTCTAAAAGATTTATTTTTATTTACATTAAATGTTTACCTTAAGGGTGTGAGTGCATCCACAAATCTCTAGATCTCCTTAACAACATTTGCCAACCGTCTCTCATGCCCGTGTTGAGTGAACTAACTAGGTTTTAATTTATCACTCATTAATTGTGCATTCAAATTTTTCTTGAAATAAAATACAATTTTTAAAAATAAATACCTGCGGCATCTATTGGTCTCCAAAATAACTATTTGCAAAGATTTATTTTTTATTTTATACAAAAGGTTTTTTTAAAATTTTTTTTATTAAAGAGACATACATAAAGGAAGAATTTTTTCAAAAATAAAAATAAAACAGATGTACGAGATATATAACATTAACAATTCAATACACTGATATTAATTATATTATAAATTAAATTATAAATTAGTGATCTATAGTTAGTCTCTTGCATACATGCAGACGAATCATACATTTTTACATAGTAGCGTTCACAACCGATTAATATTATTGAGAATGGCATTATAGTTATCTGACAGCCTTTCGGTATCGACTTTAAAATTTATTGTATGTTTTAAGTCTGTTTGAATATATGCTGCCTCCTTCCATTTTCTCTTCTCTGTGTTCGGTTCAAAACATATAATTTTTGTTCTCTCAAAATCAAAGTCATGGTTGTTGTCGATTGCGTGAATCGCCAGGGCAGATTTTAAACGTTTGTGTATAACGGAAGCAGCGTGTTCTCTGATTCTTATCTTCAAGGGTCGGAGCGTCTCCCCTAGATACATATATGGCCTTTTATCTTTTTTGCATTGTTTGCATTCAACCCTATATACCAATCCTTTTTGATCAAATTTGTCCTTTTTGTCCTTGTTCGAAAAGAGAGGACGAAGTTCCTTTTCAGTTTTAATTGCCAAATTGATGTTATATATTTTGAAGATTCTTGATATTCTTTCTGTTAACCCAGGAATATAACTTATTGAGCCAAATTTCTTTAGGTCTTCGGGTTTTATTTTATTTGGACGATTGTTGATCTGCCTCGATTTTTCTATAAGGTTCTTAACTATATTTTTAGGATATCCATTTTTTACACATTTTATAATTAGGTTTTTATAGTTTTTTTCTACATTGTCAGGATGGCATATATTCTGAATCCTAAAAATTTCACCTTTTATTATATTTAATTTTTGATTCATTGGCTGTACTGATTCAAAATTTAACATTCCCACCAAGTCGGATAGAATGTTAAATTTTGAATCAGTACAGCCAATGAATCAAAAATTAAATATAATAAAAGGTGAAATTTTTAGGATTCAGAATATATGCCATCCTGACAATGTAGAAAAAAACTATAAAAACCTAATTATAAAATGTGTAAAAAATGGATATCCTAAAAATATAGTTAAGAACCTTATAGAAAAATCGAGGCAGATCAACAATCGTCCAAATAAAATAAAACCCGAAGACCTAAAGAAATTTGGCTCAATAAGTTATATTCCTGGGTTAACAGAAAGAATATCAAGAATCTTCAAAATATATAACATCAATTTGGCAATTAAAACTGAAAAGGAACTTCGTCCTCTCTTTTCGAACAAGGACAAAAAGGACAAATTTGATCAAAAAGGATTGGTATATAGGGTTGAATGCAAACAATGCAAAAAAGATAAAAGGCCATATATGTATCTAGGGGAGACGCTCCGACCCTTGAAGATAAGAATCAGAGAACACGCTGCTTCCGTTATACACAAACGTTTAAAATCTGCCCTGGCGATTCACGCAATCGACAACAACCATGACTTTGATTTTGAGAGAACAAAAATTATATGTTTTGAACCGAACACAGAGAAGAGAAAATGGAAGGAGGCAGCATATATTCAAACAGACTTAAAACATACAATAAATTTTAAAGTCGATACCGAAAGGCTGTCAGATAACTATAATGCCATTCTCAATAATATTAATCGGTTGTGAACGCTACTATGTAAAAATGTATGATTCGTCTGCATGTATGCAAGAGACTAACTATAGATCACTAATTTATAATTTAATTTATAATATAATTAATATCAGTGTATTGAATTGTTAATGTTATATATCTCGTACATCTGTTTTATTTTTATTTTTGAAAAAATTCTTCCTTTATGTATGTCTCTTTAATAAAAAAAAATTTTAAAAAAACCTTTTGTATAAAATAAAAAATAAATCTTTGCAAATAGTTATTTTGGAGACCAATAGATGCCGCAGGTATTTATTTTTAAAAATTGTATTTTATTTCAAGAAAAATTTGAATGCACAATTAATGAGTGATAAATTAAAACCTAGTTAGTTCACTCAACACGGGCATGAGAGACGGTTGGCAAATGTTGTTAAGGAGATCTAGAGATTTGTGGATGCACTCACACCCTTAAGGTAAACATTTAATGTAAATAAAAATAAATCTTTTAGACCTAATATAATGCATTCACAAGTTTTCTAGATTTCTTCTCACTGAGGAAGACCTGCGGCAGTGCGGTCGAAACCAGGCGGTTTGAGAAGTAAAAATTTAAATAAATTATATATTTTTTTATATATTTTGTTTTTCTGTTGGACTGCAATGGCCTGTCTACACCTTTCCTCGATAAATTATTGTAACTCTTTTTTTTTCAATGGTTGTGTCAAAAACTGTGTAAAAAATTGTTGGCATGAAGGCCACAATAGCCTTTTACCTAAGTTCTAAATTTTTTTTTTTTAATTTTTGTGGGGGAGGGGGGCCGTATTAGTAAGTGGCCCCGGGGCCCGTCAAGTCTGTCTGCGGCCCTGCTCAGGAGATAGGAAGCCTGCCAACCAAAAGTGAAAATATTTCCCTGTACGGCTGGTGGTGTGACATTTTTTAGATCCTCATTAAAATGTATATTGCCCTTGGAATCTTTTGAAGCACACTTTACTCTTGTACTTTATAGGAAAGATAGGAGCAATGGTTGCCAGAGTAACATTTTATCATATTTATTAAATTTACATCTTGAATTCTAATGTTCCATACTGTTGGAAACTAAATATACGCCATTGTCCACTAGAGTCCAACCGAAACAAGATTTTCAGCCGAATCCGAATTTTGGCTTTCAATTTTAGTTTCGACCGAAATCGAAACTTGTTTTAAACTTTTTCTTAAAATTTCCTATACAAAATTCATCTTTTATTTTTTGTAAAATTTCCATTTTTCCCTCTTGCGAAAATCATTTGACCTTTTTTTTCAAGTGCGAATTTCACTCGACGTTTTTTTTTTTTTTAGTATACGAGCATAATCCCATCTTTTCAAACTCAGGTTTCGGGGAGGACGAAGTTTCGGCTGAAATTTGGTCGAAACTGGCCGAATCCGAAACTTCTGTCGGTTCCTAAGGTCACACAAAAAATCTGGTGCCACGAGTCACACCAGATTTTTTGTTTCTCTGTTGATGTAGCCTATATATTTATTGACTGCCCCCCTGTTGATAAGTTTGCCCCACTCCTGCCCCCCCCACTGAGAATAAGCTAGCGCCGTCACTGTGCATGGGGTGTATTTTTATTTTGTGGCAAATGGGCCCGAAACGACAGCACAGGCCAAGATTGAAAGACTCTGACAAGTGAGTCGAAATTTAATAAATTATTAAATTTTTAAAGTGAAACTTCTCTACCCACAGTGGAGCAAGTTCAATTCTTGCCTCTCTAAACGTTATGAAACGTTGTATCTTCCATATAGACATACTACATTCAATTCATTGCATAGTATCGAGACTATTGCCTGGTAGTTAGGCAGCCAAAATGGCAGCTTGTCTGTTTGTGAAATACCTTATTTAAAGGAGACAATAGGTCAAACGACCCTTTTTAACAAAAGAACAATAAAAAATTTTTTAAATATAAATTTCAAGATACTGAATATGGAAATAAAAATTATCGCAAGGTTTAAATAAGAAAAAAAGTTTAGTGAGCCTGTGCCATTGGGCTGCCTAACTACCGGGCTTTAGTCTCAATACATTTGCAATTGATCTATCCAAAATACTGGATATTCTTTGGGAGATTTAAAATTATAAAATCAAAATATTATATTAAGGAGGCTATTATTGTATAATTCGTCATAAATTTTTTATTCAATTCTGTCTCTCTCCAATTTTGATTCTTTGATTTTTTCATTGAGTTAATTTATTGTTTTTTTTTCGTTCTTCAGATTGGACTGGTTGTGGCAATTAAGTAAGACTATTTACCCGTCAATTTATTTACGAGAAGCACCGCCTCTTGACACGCGAGAGGCACGCGCTCTCTTCGTTTGGGGCAGATTGACCGAAGCTTTGAGAGTTTCAGGAATTCCCCAGGAGATATTCCCTTATTTGTGGTATAAATATACGGATACTGGAAATTTCCTTTCAACAGTAAGTGGAAAAAAAGTACCGCAAGAAAATGTTATTTATTATTAATTCTTAAAGTTAAGTTTAAAAAAAGGAAACAATCAATTAATTCTCTAAACCCTTGAGTGTTGAGGGTCAGGATTAAAGGGCTTCAGAAGGGCACATTGAATCTTTAGTCCGAAACTACTGAGGCATTTTAAAGTATTTTTTATGCGGGTTTTTAAAATAATTTAATTTGGTGAGCATTTTACATAATAAATGCTTTTTTTAAATACGATTAAATAAAAAAATTATTTTTTTTTAAATCTAAAAATGTAAAAATCATTAATATCCAACCTAGAATTAAATAAAGTGGTGACCAAATCAAATAAATTTTTATTTAAAAATTAACGGCCAAATAGTTCAGCACTCTTGCAAAAGATGGCAGGCTAGTCTAACAGTCGGTATTATCAGATCACCTATAAAAGCTATATTTATTTTTATGCTGTTATAAATGATATATAATAATATTTATAAACTATTCATTATTAAAAGATCAACGAAAATCAAACAAATGTCAAATTTTCGTTGGTCTTTTTTAGCTAAATTTTTAAGGCCACTAAAGTCATCCTATCGGCAAAAACATGCGAACAGCTTGCCTCCTGAAGAGCCTTAAATAATTAATACTCGTGAGAGACTGGAGATCAGGGGTTCAATACCCATGGAGACTTAATTATGACCACAATTTTAGGATAATTGAACAAAACCCAAAAACGTCCATAACGATCAGAAACTACGAAAACTGCCATTTTAAAAAATTTGTGAAATGTAAAATATAGAGCAGATAAAAATATCTATTTTTCCCTTCGACTATTCGACCATGTTTATATTTATGAGTTTTTTAACGTAGATTTTATTACAAAATTATTGTGAAATAAGGTGAAGGTAAAACTCTATCACTGAAATATTTCAAGCAATGTTTAGAATTTTAACTAAAGCAATAAATTAAATTCATATATGGGAATTAATTGAAAGAATTCTTTTGCATTTTCCTTTAATTTGTTTTTATATAATTGATGATCTAATAAATATTTAACATTTTTTTCTAATATAAATTGTGAAACTTTTCCAGGCTGATCTACAGGGTGCATTACAATTGGCACGCGATTTCCAACTTGGTGGTGTTATAATCTGGGGCAGCTCAAACGATGTCAATAGTGCAGCCAAGTGTAAACATCTCTTGAATTATTTAAATGAACAATTGGGACCCATTGTGGCAAATTTGACGGTATTAGCTGACCCACCTTATGGCTTTCATACAATATTTGCATAATATTTATTTATAATTGTTTTCACAGCTGGTTGAAACCAAAGAAAATATTTGTGTATAAATGTGTGATTGATTGTGTCAGTGTTCTGTTCTTGTTTCTAAATTATTGCATTTATTTATATTTATTTTATATGTATTTTCATTTATAGATCAATATATTTAAATTACTATTATTTT